>JAVQJD010045959.1:0-48924 GCA_036023655.1 Nannoperca australis | reverse complement strand
CGGGGGGGGGGCGGGGGGGGGGGGGCGCGCGCCGCCGCCCGCCGCGGCGCGCGCCCCCCCCCCGCTCGGGCCCAGTATGTGACATCCACAATAAAAAAACAGACACTTGCACACTTGAGCCGCCACACAGGGGTCTCTGTAGCTAAAACAAACGTACCTCCTCCTCGACAGTAGCTGGGCCCTTGGAGCGCAGCCTCAGAGTCCCCCTCCCTGTGCCGATCTTGTTGTCGCTGGCGGGTTTGGCACCCTTTGACCTGGGCTCGAGCATTTCTGTCAGTCAGACAGGAAACAGACAGTCAGGCTTTCTGCAAACTGTCCCCAAACTTCAGGACATCAGTCATTCCCAGTAGATCACTCGCTCCTGCAGTCCAGAAGCACTGCGTGTTGAGTTCCAGTCAGCAACGACATACTGACGTCTGCAGCTACGTACAAGCTGAACATTATACGTTAATAAAACCATCAGTTACGGTTTGCATGAGTTGTTCGTGGTCCTGAAAGAATACAGCACCACAATGTTCAACCGAGGTTAAAGGCACAGAGGCACCTTTTTAAAGTGCATAGAAACACTTCTTGTCATGCAAATGAGCCTGTAAATGAACAAAATGATCTCATCCACCCCCCCCATCCTGAGAAACACTGCAGCTCAGGATTCTGCACGGATGCATCTGAAGGTCAATCTGTTGTCCTTTCACCACGTGGGTCCGTTATGCAACGTGCTGCTGCGTTTGCGTCACCTACACCTTTTTTCGGTGCCTCGCTTCCCACTCACCAAAGGCCTTCATCGGCTCGACCAGCTTCAGGGTGAAGGATTTGTCTCTGGGCAGCTCTTTAAGCATGCGGGCCACCTCGTAATGCCGCGTCCCGACGATGTTATGCCCGTTAATGCACTCCACGTGGTCGCCCACGCAGATCACCTTCACCCCGTCCACAACACTGCCCTCCTTGATACGCTGCCGTACAGAGAAGAGATGGGGGGGGGGGCAGAAAATGGATTGAAGAAGTCAGAGACAAAAGTAAAAGACATAAAGATTACGTTGTACATTCATGACGTGCCACACAGAAAGAGGTTTGTTTGAAGATCTTTCCGAGCAAAACACAGGACAAAAATACAGATCAAAACAAAGAAAAAATATCCCGGGCAACACTTAAGTAGTTTACTTCTCTTTCATCAAGTTATACCAGATCATCACGTTTCTCTTCACTGATGCAAAACCACTTGACTTGGCAGAACACAAAAATAGCTATTAAAAATGCTGCCATGGAAAGCTAAATAACAGTTTGTTTCTTTAAAAAAACTAATTATATACATACACACACATTCATATACATGTATACATACACACACACACACACACACACACACACACTGCACAAGCTTAGGAGCGTCTGCACTGCATGAGTTTGAGTTTTTTTGAATATGAAAAAGACTTTGCTGGTCTTTAATCCCCCATGGGAAGACAAAATATTCTATAGGGAGTTTTTCTTTTTTCAGGCAGACCTGCTAAATGCTTCCTGCTCCATAAATCTCTCTACCTCAACCGTTTAGTGAAGGTGAAGCAGTGATAGACAAGCTGGACTAATCATGTTAAGTTGTTAAAGAAGTCATTCTCCAGACATCAGAAGGTTAAATGTGAATGAACCTGTCAACATTAACAGACCTGTCCTCACGGATGCAGCGTCTCTTTAACAGTTCACGCACTACGACAGCATCACAACACAACCCAAGGCTTTAGAGTGCCATGAACACCGTCGGGTAATCTGGATGCAGTGCCGATTCGGCATCACATGGTGGCACATGTGAGCGCTTTGTTATGGTGGGGTAACATGACCGACACCAAATAAGCTCATAAAGCTCCTTCTCCACCAACAGAGGCGACATACCAAGTTGAATTATGATCCCCACCATGAAAGAAAGCTTGTAAAATGACTTTCGATGCTGCAGTCATGCAAACAAGTCGATGTGGTGCCGAGCTGCTGTTCTCTACAGGCTGCGATTTCACACAACAAGCTCATCAATTATCCCGAATCAAACATGATCAGAAGCAGGAAACACTTGCTTTTTATTTCCCTTGTTACTTATTAAACTTGCTTTCTATTTACTACTTTACAAGTATGATGTAACTGGTATTAGATGGAAGTGAGGCTGAAAAAATTAGATGGTTATTTAATTAGTTAAACAACAGATGATTGTTTGACTATAAAGTTTATCTTTTAGGATAATTTTATTGTAAAAAGAACAACTTTTGGGCCTTGGTAACTTATGATGGACACTCGTCACTTGTTTTTAAAATGTATTTAGACTAAATGTTTATTTGATTAGCTTGAAAAGGAATCCATAGATTCATAATGAAAATGGTTGTTTTTTCTACACAGCTTTGGCTGACAAAAGCAAACACTTAGTGTTAGTTTGAACCAATAAACACAGCTTATAAATAAATAAATGTTAAGACGTGTCAACAAGTTCCCTTTCTTTCAAGTCAATTAATTCCAATTAATTCCCTTGTCTAACAAGCCTACCCACGTATTTACTTAGTACGTTACGTAACTTGACACCACTCTGAATTACGGCGTGTAATAAAGGTTGATGCCGGCGTGTTCAGGGTGAGAAGGTCCGTTTGCTCGTACCTTTATGAAAGCGTATCCCGCCCCGTTGTCAGTGATGGTGAGGCCCAGAGCGTCCTCAGATTTGTGAACTTCCACCTCCTTCTTGATCCCTTTAATGTGGGCGAAGATGAAATCCTCGAGGCCGATCTGGCCGCCCAGCAGCTTGTCCATGTCAATCTTGTGCGTGTTGAGGGTGCAGAACAGGATCTGAACACACACACACACACACACAGCAGGCAGATTTATTACATTACAAATAAAAAAAAAGCATATACTCAAAAAATACAAACATATAACGATAAGACAACTTTCAGAATATTAAAGCTTTCAAACAGGCACTGAATAAAATGAAAATAGACTACTAATCATTAGTTTTTTAAAACCTATAAATAAAAAGGAAACCCCCAGAAGCGTCTGGATCTTTTACACAGTTAAAAAAAAGAATCCCTGTTTTTAGTCACAGTCTGAAAACTGAGCCAGATTCAAAAATAAAGAAGTGTAGATGACAGAGCACCACCTCAGTTTGCTAAATACAGGACTCATCAGGGATTTCCGGCTTTATTGCAGCAGCCAAGGTATGCAGCTGTGCCCTCTGCCAACCCCCCCCAGTTCATCCGTGTGTGTGTGTGTGTGTGTGTGCTGAGCAGGGCAACAGAGTGGAGGCCAGCCTGTGACGAAGCAAACTTAGGGTGGGGGAACGACCATTCCCTCCTGCGCCAGAAATGTCGACATCTGGCTTCACACCGTGTGGCTGCGACGTCTTGGCAGGACAGAGAGAGGGGGGGGGGGGGTAACGACACACGATACAGTGGCCTGATTTAACGGCACTTTAACCCGAGACTGGACGGTGAAACTCAGGAGGAGGAGACAGGTGGATGTGAATCATTTATTCTGCTCTAACTCACCTCGACAGCGAAGCTATTCACTTATTTCTGTTGACTCAGATAAACCAACATGCGTCTATTGTGGGATCAGCTTCCTAGTTGTTTGAGAAACAAGAGCCAGGATTTAGTGGCCGACTTTCGGGTTGCACGGTTTAAAGGGATTGATTGGTACTGGCTCATCAAGAGGATTACCTTTGTGGACCAATCAGGCTCTGGCAGCCAAACCTGCCTTGTTTGCCCCCCCCCCCCCCGTTTTTCTTTTTTCCTTTCTGTGTACCAACACATTAGCAGACGTGGCCTCATGCGTTGCCTTGGGTTACCAGACTATAAAAGAATGGGATTGTAATGGAGGGAGGCCGCAAGAGGAGGAGGGCAGAGCGGGTATGGAGGAAAGGAGGAGGGGTGTACTGTAGCTGAATTGATGGCTCTCCTCCTTTCTTTTTCCATATCAGACCCCCCCCACACACACACACACACACACACACACACACACACACCTCCCCCGCCTCCCCCCCAGGCCAGGGCATTACCCAAGAGCGAGTGGGAGGAACAGCAGCGGACGCCTACACCCGGTTACCAAGGCTGCCGACTGCATGGAGCTGCTCCGCTCCGCACTCCTCTCCCCCTGCTGGGCGCGCTCACGCCGCCGGGTGTAGCTGGGATGCAGCGAGCAGCGTCGCGCACTGCAGTGACTGCCTCTCCGCTCACGACCTGACTCACAACGGCAGATACTACACACCTCCCACTCACAACCTCGACAGCCACATGGGAAAGGGCACGTGAAAGGACAGGCACTGCAATCTGTTCGCCATCACCAAAGACAACGACGAGTCATGGGTCAAGCGCTTTCAAAAGAGCAACGGGACGAGAAGAAAGACACTAAATCTGATTTTAAATTAAGTCTGGAGCTAAGATCCATGTACTACTTTGTACAAATGCAGACTGAGTACCTCCATTAACACCAGAAGAAATGATAACGTTTTTATGACGTGTAAAAATCCTCTTCTTTGAATAATAGTTTTTTCCACAAAAAGTTATTAACATTTTCAGAGTGTCATAGAAACACACTCAACCCATTAAAGCATAATGAATGCATTTATAATGGACCTTCTCTCATGAGCTGGGCCTGATGAAGCTCTGAACGCAACACATTGTAAGTGCTACTGAAAGATCCTTGATCCATTGATTGTATTATATTGGGTGAGTGTGCAGTCTCAAGCACAAACACTTTGGTTTGTTTTTTCCGTTTGACCTGCAGTTGTCAGCACCTCCGGCTCTGCAGGACTCGCTGAGCACGAAGCTCTCGCTCGTCTTTTACTCGCAAATCTAGCCCCTTCTTCCCTGTGGCGTCTGTTCTCAGCGGAGGGGGTCATCTAGTAACTCTGCTGATAATGAGATGAGATGAGTCAGGATCTGATTCAGCTCAGCAGGATTAATCCGCTCAAGGCACAGAACTAAGTAACTACGTACTGTACTTAACTACAATTCTGAGGCATTTGAACTTTACTAGAGTATTTTCATTTTATTCCGCCAAATACTTCCACCAATTTTGCACTTTTTACATTACAATACATTTATTTGACATCTTACGTTACTAATTAGTGTAAATCAAGATTTTACACACATAATATCTATCTCTATAAAATATTGTGCATTTTGATAACTAGATGCTTCCACTTTAACTACACAATGGTGAATGAAATTATCTCCACAAACTAAACTGATTTTTAATACTAATACAATAATATAATGCCCTGCAGAAGTACTTCCGTACTTTAACTTTTTCTTATATTTTTTCTCTATATTTTACTTTGTGGTATTTTTACCTCTGCTAACTGATTTTCTGGGGAAAACCTTGAAATGCATTTCCAGGTGGATTTGATCAAACCTGTAGTGCTGAAGCAATCAGTTAATTAACTGTTGCACCACTCGAGACAATAACCACTTGTTCACTTTGGACTGTTGGTCGGACAGAAATAGGACACGATGTTACCTTGAGCTCTGGAGAATTAGCGATTTTCTTACACATTATAGACCAAGTGATGAATCTATTAAAGAATTGCTAAAATGATCGTTAGTTGTAGCCCTTCTTCTTTACCCCTCACATAGCAGCTGTGCTGTGTTCATTTGAAGAACTACCTTCTGACTGTACCACTGCACACTGCAAATATAACAATTCAATGCTAATAGAATCAAAACATACTGACACTCAACTAAATTAGAGTGATTTGTCAAGCAGACACGGTACAATACAATACTACATGTGTTCTCTGCAGAAATCACTTCTCCCGACTGTGTTTGAAGAAAAGTGAAGGCTAGATAAATACAGCCTTTAATGGGATGTCCCTCGGAACTGTTCCCTGCGTTAAAACAGTGTTGACTAAAAGCTCGGGAAACCGGTTTCTTTGGCAATGGATCCGCTGTCCATTTACAGCCTCTTCAACGGATCTTTTAAAGACAGAAAAGAGGCTTTAGCTTGAACGGAAGGTATCGTGCTCACGGTGGGGAATTACTCCTTTGTGACAGTGGAACAACGTTTTTCTCCTGTTTCCCGTCTTCGTCCGCTGTTATTTCTGTGTCGGGTTAGCAGTTAACAGGGAATGCTGATGTAAGCGGTGTGGCCCTGTTTTCAACAGGATATCACATTCATCAGCATTTGAGCCAGTGTAATCATTTACCTAGTGACCGAGTGACACCCGAGGGGTTGTTTCATAAAAGGAAGCTCACAAAGGCAGATGAGTGAACCTGACAAACTCAACACAGACATCAAGCGCTGGTCATCACAACGAAAAATGCACAGTGAAGAAAACAGATATGTAAAGATAAAAAGGTGATGTTCACATGGCCACAGAGCACAGCACGTACTTAATATATAATATGAAGAGAAGGTATTACAGCAATGTTTGTACTCTTGTCCATGTGGGTTTACAACTTGAAAGTATCTGACAGGAGCAACAAGACTCGCCTGAAGTTCTCCATCAGCTGGATTGTTATATTTGGTTTGTACATGTGACAGAACGGCCTCCAAATACTGTTTAAATACTGCTTTTTGTGTTTTTAACAGACTGCTTTCTGAGTTTCTGACTCTTTCATTTCAAAGGGAACAAATTGTGAAAACATGACTCACTATGATGCTATGGGATGCTCAGGGGATCTAAAGACGTTTATTACCTGTGCATTTAACGCACAAGTGTTGACTACCGAAAAAGATGCGAGGTCAGAGGTTACGTACGTAATAAGTACAGTTGAAATGTGATAAACCTAACATGCTCTGCAAATTGACTTGAGAATTGAATGTGGAAATACAATAATGAAGTTATTGCTGTTTTGTGAAAGACTATCTACAACTACAAAGGGACGGAGAAGGCTGTGTAACACGAAGAGGTCAAACTCTTCTCCGATACATCACCACGCCCATCCCAGGCCGGTGATAGCAAATGTTAGTGCTCCCTTTTTATCTGTGGTTGCAGTGTCTCTCTGCCGTCACATCGATCCTCAGAGACGCCGATGGGAACCTGAACTCGCCTCGGAAAAAACCTGCTGTTGTTGCTCTGCCTGCAGGCTGATGTGCCGTGGTGACGCGGTCCTCTGTATGGCTGCTGGTAAACAACTACTTAAAATCACTATAAAACCACATCCAGTGCAATCAGTGGTGAGCATGCATGTGTGCGCACACACACACACACACACACACACACACACCTGGGGTCTGTTTCTGCAGCTTCACACGCTCCTCGTTAGCACTCACGTTCGCGTGGTGTGCACGCAGTCATACAGGGAGCGTTCCTGCTCATTTCCTTGTCACATGTGTAATGAAGCACAATTACCAGTAACCACATGTTCACTGGAGTCATGTTGCAGCATCATCTCAGAACGTGTTATTAGGCACTAATACAATATAACTGGGCTTATTTACAAGGCAAGGAAATAACGGTGGTTTTAACTTCAAAAAGACATTTGAGATTCTGAAAAAAAGTTAATTTTATCAAGTAGAATATTTCAGTAAATAAAATGAACATTAGCTTTCCTTAGTAATACACAAAAAAAATGTTTTACTTGAAAGAGCGTACCATTTTGTATGTTGCCCGTTTTCAACGCATCAACAACACAGATTAGTGTTTGTAGCAAATTGCTAATTTGCTATTATGTTCTTAGCTATTGGTTTCCATTCATTTCAGTACGGAAATCCAATCAGCAGACTCCTGAAACGTGTTGAAAATGGTTCAGTTGAGCCCTCTCTGGTTATAGTTTCTCAAATGTGAGCGTTTGATGCTTTTCTCTCTCGGTTTTGAGGAGGTTTCGGACGGTTTGTTGGACCAAACAAGCAATATGAAGACATCAACTCTGAAGGCCTGTGATGAACTTTTATTTACTATTTTTGTACATTTTATAGATTAGACTAATAATCAATTTATTGAGTAACATAAGAGGTAGATTCATTTATAATGAAAATAGTTGTTAGTTGTGTTAAAGTTGCATTAAATAAAACATCAAACGGTTTGTAGTTTTTGGAGCAGGTGCTTTTATGATTCCTTTTAAAAAGAAGGACGTGGTTTATGTCTGACTATGGCTATACTTTATTATTGTTGTAAATTCTATCATCCCAATAAATACATAAATCACCAATCCACTAATCAAGAACACCTCTTTCATCTAAAGCATGTGACATATAAAACTATGGTTCCTCCCGATGCTTTTTTTCAGCATCTAGGGAGGGAGTGCAGGAGAGCCCGATAAACAAATGAGATTGTTTCTCCTAATCCCCCCCCCCCATTAAGAAATGTCTGGCTGCAAAACCTGAAAAACAAAAACAAGGCATGTCGCCCTGTCACTCGACCGCAGGCCGGATATTCAAACTGTAGGCAAATGGCTGCGTTTCTGGTGAGCATGGAGCACGCTCACTGCAACAGGTGGACACAAAGCAAAGCCAGCGAGCCACACCTCAAACTCCCACACACCTGGTAGGGCCAATAACCAGACTTTGAGCTGAGCAGAGTGAGCACATAGAAAAAGATCCCACTCTTCACCTAAAGACTACAACGCAGCATTGATGTCGCTCCGGCTGAGAAAACAGAGGCTGAGCTGAGTTTACGCAAACATACGTGCGTCTGCTGCACTGTATTTACTGTTACTATGTTTGACATAGTTTCACTCGCACAAATTCCTTTCCGACACTTCTGCTTCTGACTGACTCGTAAGCTTCAGTGCAACATAATGAGACATGACAACAACATGAGACTGGTGTCTCATTAAAAGGCACAACAATGGATGCTCACAGTGAATCCAGACATGCTTTACTGCAGCGTGGTGGAAGGAAACGTAGAACCTATTAGAGGAAATTAATACAAGAAAGACAATGCCATTGTTCATTACATAATTCACATCGGCCTCAGACAAGCGCTCGTTTAACCTCAGCGCCACGGAGCCGCTGGTTTACAAGAAACCGCAGCCGTGGCGTCTGGGTGACTACTTTGCCCTCCAGTTGACTTTAGTGTTAAGCTAAATTCAAGACGCAGAGTGATGAAGCGGTTACTCAGCGGCCGTTAATGATTGATGTTTTCACAGCAGACGTGTGATCTTGTCAGCTGTGTCTATGACTTCCATTAAGGCGACGGCTGTGAATTTATTTCACTACATCAAAAATCAAACTGAATTGACATCGCACAATTCAGGTTTTGTGTTCAGCCAGAATTGCTTCTTGCTTTTTTTGTGTGTTTTGAAGCAAATTAAACCAAAAAGGAAGAACACAAACGCACAATGATGCCAACATAAACTGCAGCATCCGTCATGTCAATGAACCCACGTTGGATTTTGAACATTGTTTTCTTAAAAAAAAGAACAAAACTATACTTTCAGTCCTATCAGCTGTACACTGGACGTACGGAGATAAGATTTGCAACGAAGGATTTATCTAACAACTTCTGAAAAGCGTTATTACACTAAACGGCGTGAGATAACGCTTCACAGCGACACCTCTTATCTGAAGGCAAGTGCTACGGTCTGGAAGTCAGCTGGAGGCCCTTCATGTTTAGTGAAAGGAAATGAAAGTCCCAAAAAACAGACAAGATTGAAATAAACACGATGCAAGTTTAAACCAACATCAGTCTGATCTGAATCATTTTACACTGATGAAACATCTAGACATCTTATTTAAAATGAAACAAAAAACGAGTTGAGAATTAAAGTTTAGTTTAAAGCCATCTTAAGACAATATCCTTTGTGGGATGTGCCAAAATAAAAGCATTATCTTGATATTTCTAAGATCTAATTTTATTTACAGCTTTTTGTGAGCGGTTTCAATTCGTATTTACATCTCAGTTACTTACAGCACTTCCCCGTAAAGATTCAAGAGCTGAAGCAGATGGCACATTCATGTCATAATAAGACACTCAGCGGTTTGTCACGTTTGTCTTTTCAGCACATTTTGAGTGCAGACTGCATCTGACAGATATGTAATGAATAACATGTCGAGCGCTGGACCCTCCACTCGCTCCTCAACTAACACTTGGCCGACAGTGCCGACCCTAAATACTGACAGAAATGTGCCCGCAGCACCGACTAGTATGTTTCTAAAGTTGGCATCAAATGCTTGTTTATTAATTCGCCTTTCAGGTATTTAAGGTATTTTATAAGTGTGCTAATTGTATTTGAGGAATGTTGTTCAGCTGCTTCTGTTACAACATGTTACACTGAAGACGACACTGAAAAGTTGGACACGTTATGTTTAAAAAGTAACAGTATTGAACACATTATTGTTCTGGCACAGGCTCAGAAACGTGGGTATCGTAGTGGCACGGGTATTGAACATTTAAAATAGTACACAGCAGCAACTAATAATTATTTTCATGATCAATTAACCCATAAAATATCAGAAGATGCCCATCGTATTTTCCCAGAGTTTAAGGTAATGTCTCTAAATTGATTATGTTGTTGGACCAACAGTTAAAACCCAGAGAAAATTAATTTCCAGTGATTCAAAAATAGTTTTAAAAAAGTAAATCCTCCAGCTGGAATTTGAATTATTGGTAGGTTAGGTTTCTAACATTTTGTCTACCCTCACTGATATAAACTGGGTGAACAAAATATTAGAAACACCCCTCAGTAGGATGAGGGAAAAAAGCCTAGCGCGGGTATCATACTGACACCAGTACCCAGCCCTACTTGCAGGAATCCATTTAAACTTTGACTTCTTACTTTAAAAGCTGCGTTTTGTTGGGGAATAAGGCGGCTTTCATTTGACAGTGCCGACATCACAGGTCAGTCGATATGGGCAGCACAGTTGCACAGCAGAGTGAGGGTTGGTGGTGTTTATGAAGGGAGGAGGCCCCGGGCAGAGCTGCTCCCCAGGGTCCTCTGGCTGTGGCTGGGACAAGTTATCGGGTTAGATTTTGAGGCTGTGCCCACCGAGCCGGACGACAGGGACTTCCTGTGGTAAAACACTGAGGAGTCGAACAACTAACATTTATCACGTCACACTCTCTCCGCCTGTCTGTCTCGCTGTCTGTCTCTCTGTCTGTCTGTCTGTATCTGCCTTTGTCTCTGTGTAACTATCTGTGCCATGTTTCTGAATGGGCCAGTATCCTCAGCGGCGCACACACACTTTCTGCATCCACACCAAAGAACGCCAACGTGACACAACTGCTTAACAGGACCGATATGTTGAGATGTGGGTTGTTTTTAATCTTTACAAAAATAAAACACCAATGTGATTCTTTACTGATCCCTGTACCACTGCTCCTCTCTTGTCCCCCTTCACAGGGGGGGGGGTCAGAGGTCAAGCTCAGCTACAGAACAGTATTGCTAGAGCTGGTACAAGATCAGTGTCTTTGGCAGGGCAATGCTTGCAGAGACCGCGATTTGAATCCGGTCCTGCTGAAAATCAGCTAAAATCCCAAATCTCTTTAGCTCCCCTGTAGCACTGTGCTTGCTGTTGAGAAAGGAACACGCCACGAGGCATTTTATGTACTAAAAACAAGTCTAGACAGAGTCAGATCAGTCCTAATGAGTGTTATTGACAGACGTGATGAAACAAATACATCACAGAAAATCAGAACTCAGAGAAATAAAAGTAAGTTTGAGCCTCATCGAGGATATTTTTTACCAAGTCAGTTTCAGGGAAGCAGCGCTCCATTTCTCACATGTACATCTGTATGTGAAGATCCTGCATTGTGTGCTTCACCGTGTACCAACAGAGACAAATTCCTTTCCAATTACTGAATGGAGAGACTGCATCTCCGAGCTTCAAGAGGTGAAGGAAGTTGGCGTCTCCGGGCTCCACAGCTGATAACAGGCTGGCGCTGTCCTATCTAGTCGTATTCAGGTTGACAAAAGCCAAACATGCCATTCACACTTTCCTTTGAAAAGCAGAGCTTAAGCAGTCTGAGCTTAGAGGAGGTCACAGAACCTGCTTTAGTTTTAAAGGAGCTACTCGTAGACAGGCATCTGTTGCTCGTGCTTTCCCGTGGAAACTAAAGAAAAATCTGTATCTAAAAATAGAGATGACATTTGTTTGTCAGGTTTCCAGCGACTGCGCAATGAAGATACAACACAGATCTCCCAGGGGTTGAAGGTGTGCAGGCTGGTAGAGAGTTTGCTGGGCGTGCCTTTACACACACACTACCTAGCTTAGACACGAGACAATCAAAGTTGACTTTTAATGGCCACTACAGGGCTAATCTCTTAGAAAAGCCACTTGTACAAAGCTTTACTTCGACTATGCAGTGGGGGAAGAAGTATTAAAGCTCCTTTACTGTAGTAAAAGTAACATCACCACAGTGTAAAAATTAAAAGTAAGTATAGTGTGTAGATGTATTTAAGTATTATCAGCAAATTGTTCAAAAGTATCAAACGTAAAAGTACTCGTGCTGCAGAAGAATGGCCCTTATAATTGATGTATAATTATATATTACATTATTAGATTGTTGATACTGATGAATCAATGAGTGGGCAGCATTTTACTATTGTAGCTGATTGAGGTGGAGCTAGTTTTATTTAGGTAGTTTAGTTAAACCAGGGGTCAGGCTCCCTGTAAGGGTTACAAGATAAATCTGAGGGGTCGTGATATTATCAACAGGGTAAGTGGAGCAGCACAAACACGTAATCACTATGTGGAGTTCTAATTTTTGATGAACTGTGCATGATCGGATAGTTGCGAAACCATCTGAGAGGTTTATGGGGCAATTTTGTGGAATTGCTGACAACTCAGACATCTGAAATGGCACTGGCGCTCGGACAGTGTCTAGGGTTTGGGGTTTATTTATTAAGAGGTCACAAGCCATAAAGGTTGGGAGACACAGGTTTAATCCTTAAGGTTGGATTGTTTTTATAAGTTTAACATAATATCATTATCTTAATCTGAAAAGAAAAGACTTGCCACAAATGTCAAAGGAGTGTAGTGGGATAAAAAGTACAAATACAGTACTTATATATATATATACTCATTTACTCTCCACCTATGTTTACACTTTTGTAAAAGTCCAGAAACGTGGTGTATCTGCGAGAATACTTCACGACTTTGAGTAAAATCGAGCTTTCACACTTGAACGCAACACTAAATCACTTCCATGACTGTTACCAACCCCACCAGGTGAGCTCTTACCTCAGGTGGGCTTATATTAAACGCATCTGCTATTTTCGCGTACAACTCCTTGACGTTGGCGAATCCCTCGATCCTGCCGGTGGGGCTTCCGTGCGCCAGCTGCGTGTGGAAGACCAGTTTTGGCCGCAGGTTGGCAGGTGGAGGCGGGAGCCCCGCTCCGTTCACGGCGGATTTAGCCAAGCTCCCGGTGGCACCTGCGTGTCCGCCGCTGACCTCCTCATTCTCCACTAAATGCTCCTTCGTCGACTTGTTTTTCTTCCTCCATGGTCCCAGCGGCATTTTTAAGTAGTCTTCGTTTGTTTTTCGACGTGGAAATTAAAAATTCCGAGCCGCTGCTATAACATTGAAGTAGCTAACCTGTTGAGTTCCAAGCCCAACGGTCGAGTTGTCCTTATTTACTTCCTCCTTTCCTCCTTCAGCTTTCCTCAATTTCTTCCTTCTTTCCTTCCTTCCGCAAACACTTTTTCCTTTCCTCACCTGCCCACAGCGTTTAGATTTGACTTTGTTCTTCGAGAGTGACTCGGTGTGTATATTCAACAGGTAGGTGGTGAGTGTGGGATAAACTCTGACACAACCTGCTGGCTGGTCCTCGGCTAACAATAGCCGCTCTTGTTTGACGCAGGCGCAGTGGGAACCCGAGCGCAGCACGGTTAGAGGTTCGGTCCCCTGGTGCACCTGTGCACCATCGCTGGGTGTGTCATCACCTTAAAACAATTATTCAAGAGTTTTTAAACACGTGCTGAAAATCAGAATATGTAAAAGTGTTTTCTTGGTCGGGATTAATTAAATCTGTGGGTGTAGCTACACATCCAGGGCCCCAGGATGGACCATGTACCCCCAAGATCATCACCATCTCTCACCCCACTGACAACAGAACTGCTCCAAGTTAAAAACCTGATCTAAACGAAGAAGAATTTAAAAAAATAAAGACTGAAACCACCAGTGTTGGAAGAAGTAGCCAATCTTTCAGGAGAAATACAAGTGAAAGTCATGCATTCAAATTTTACTTGAGTAAAAGTACAAACGTAGGCTATAAGTATCAACATATTACATTAAAGTATACATGTGTGCACAATATGAAGACAGGTGTAGGCCTATATTATATTAGTGGTTTATTATTATTGATGCATTCATGTGTACATCATATTATTGTCACAGCTGGTAAAGGTGGGGCTAATTTGATGTAGCTACTTTACATACTACTGGACAGCTTAATGGATAATAATTCATATTTTATTAATTGATTATGATTTGTATTATTAATCTGACTCTGCAAAGTAGCTAAAGTTATCAAATAATTGTAGAATGGAGTAAAGAGTTCAATATTTGCCTCCGAACTGTACTGAATTAGTAGTAACATAACATGCAAATATTCAAGTAAAGTAACAATAACAGTAATCAGTACAGTACAGTAAGTAATCAGTACATTTAGGTTTTATGAGAATGCTATCGCTAAAAATCACTAATGAAACATGTCAAGTGTCAAAAACATTGTAAACAGAAAGGTGTTTAAACTGTGATATTCAGCCAATGGTAAACTAGCATAAATATTCATCTTTCAGAATTGTGTTACTATGTTTTCACCCTTGAAAAAAAGCTACCTTTTCTATTTTAGATAGCATAATTGAATGCCATAAAGATTCACATTAGGCTGGTAAACTCACACAATGAGAAGGGGAAGGTGTGTTTCCTCTCCTCCCTCTCTGGATAATAGTGACTCATCATTTGCACAAATGTCTCACACGTGATTTATACACATTGTTGCCGGCAAAAGGAACCATTTGTGCACTCAGAGGTCTCCATCTTTTTAGTTTTTGTTTGTTTGATTGTTTGTTTTTGAGATAATAACCTGATTTTTTGTCAAGATACAGGTAGATTGAGATAAATAGATAGAAATACAGACATATTGATAGATCTTTTTTTCAACTTTTGTGGGTAGTAATAAAAAAAGCTAAAAATATGATACTTTTTTGTGATATTAAATGGAAATATGTAGATTATTAATGCATGTTACAGCCATGTAATATAACATATGCACAAGATGGCGGCTTCTGTGCTGCGTCCTCTGGTACTTCTTCTGTTTTTGTTTATTTGTCCAGTTTTTCGCTCACTCTTTCTGATGACATTTATTGTTGATTTTTGTATATGTTTATATTTACACCTACTTTTTACCTACTTGAATGTACATTATAGTTCTTTGTTTCGTTTTTTTCAATCTTTGTTCAGCTTAGTTGTCCTTGTCTGTTTCTATCTGCCTGTAAATTGTTCTGTGTATAAGTACATTAAGAGCACCTATAAACTGTAGTCACATTCATTGCATGTGTTTACACATACTTGGTAAATACAACTGATTCTGATTCTGATAACACCCTTTTTGTGGCTTTAATTGAGCCCAAACACCGTCTGGGCAGTACGGTCTGTAACGCTGTACTTCCTGCTCTGAACTAATGAGTACAAATGTCAGCAGCCAAGTGGCCCTCTCTACCTCTCAAGGACCCCGCCTCTGTGGGCCCCTGAGCCCATGATGAGTGATGTGGCGTCCCCTGGTGGGAAAATGTAAAGGCCTCTGTGTTGGCAGCTGACAGCCAGCAGCTGAGACAAGACAGCTATATTTACACATTCATAGTTTTGCCATTAGTAAGCATTAAATTAATGCTAATCCACAGTTTTTTAAACTTTCTTACTTTATAAGTTTTGCAACAATACAATCTCCACATTTGACTATTAAAATATAAGTCCATCAAATATAAGAACCATTTTCTGGTGCTCGTTTTGTGTGATTTTGTAATGCAGACTATTCACTGACTATAAATAGGCCTAACCAGCATTAGTTTTAAAGTGCTTAATATTAATACACTGTCTATTACATGGAGGGGGATTCACCAAAGGCCTCTCCACAGTTACACAGCAACGGCTCAAGATCACATCATGTGGAAATATTTATTTTAAAATTCAAGTTCAGTATCTTCATATGTAAGTTTCTAAAATGCACACATGACGATCCAGTTCATTTAACCACTGTGCTCTTGTACAAACCTTGCACACAAACTTTAAACACAGCCTCCAAACTGAGGCTTGTGTCTCTTCATGACAAAATAAACACGAAAAAGAGAATGTCAGTGATGAAGTCCGTTAAATCTGAATTTAAGAGAGCAAGAAAATGTACTGTTTGGCACTGCTATTTGAATCAGGATCACTGGCATGTTTTTTTTGGCAACGGTAGACTCATTCCCTAGCAAATATTTCCAACAAACAAAGAGATAAAGTGATTGCGGCCAAAGGCCCACATACATAAAGATGTGCACTTTCAGACATCAAGAACCCAGACAGTCTTTCGCTTGCACTTGTATCAACTTGGCAGCATGCATGGCATTTATAAAAACACCACATAGCTCGAAAATAGAAATTGCACATTCGTCAGGGGGTCCATCTGTGATCTGTCAGATCTGTCCTTGTGTGTGTGTGTGTGTGTGTGTGTGTGTGTGTGTGTGTGTGTGTGAGTGTGTTTGGTAACAAGTATGAGTGTTGCCGTGCGTTTATCTCCCCTCTTCCTAGGTAGGTAAATGCCGTTTCAGGACGTCCTTGGCGTTGCCGGGCAACGTGTCAGGAAAGTTCACGTCAAACTCCACCACCAGGTCCCCTCTCTGCTCGGGGTTCTTGGGGAAGGGGAGACCCTGTCCGGCAACAGTCTTTCTCATGCCGGGCTTGACGACGTCCGTGATCTTGATGTTGCACGTCTTCCCGTCTATCGTCGACACGGTGACCGAGCATCCGCACAACGACTGAAAAGACAAGAACATGGAGGTCAGTGTGAGAATCACACATAATCCGCTGTAGGCAGAAATAACATGAATCTGTTCTTCAGCTGAGATTTAAGCAAAAATCCTCTTTTCTTTGTGTGTGTGTGTGTGTAATATGGCTGAAATGAACATCATGATATTCATAACAATATGTTCTGACTGCAATTTATTTAATGATGTAGCAAACATGCGCAAATTCACATATAAAATAATTTCATATTCAAAGCTGCTGTTGCTGTTCATGACATGAAGCCAGTTTTGTTCTGTGTGTGAAATAAAAACAGATGAACCATTAACAAGCATTTAATAACAGATATTTGTTTTGTGATAACAGGAAATGATCATGTCATCAGGAAAGCTGATAAAAGATCTCCGCTGTAAACACATTTACACACTTTTGCCTTAACACTATTTTCAGATTTACTTCCTGACCAAGATAATAATATATCTTCCATTTTCCACATAACCACACAACATAAAACAGTGCTCACCCAGATGTGCACTAAGCTGGACACTGCTGTCTGGTGGACAAACTGTATAACGGCAACAGTTTCTGAATTGCCTCAAAAACATCTTTGGCATTTTTGTATTTCTTCTAATACTCAATAATCACTATATATCTGTGATGAGCTAATATTGGCCGATATATCAGAGCGGCTCTAGTAGACACGTGCAGGTTGCACTGAGTCTTGCAAAATGGTTTCCTCAACTGATGCTACAGTTCTACAGCAGTAAACACCCTTGAAGCTCGTGCTACCTGGTGGACAGCTGATATTGAATTGGCCATCGTCTCTGATTGGAAGTGACCCCAATCCACCCAACTCCAACTGTCTGCTGTGTTGTTATTTACAGACCTACACAGGACCATAGATATTTGAACACTGAGCAGACTGTTTTGCCAAAATAATGTCAATTGAATAGCTTTTCCAGAGCTTTAAACCGCTATAGACCACATAAACAGTCTTCATTTGCTCAGCTGTCGTGGAGATGGCTCAGTGGTCATCACATTATAACAGGTGGTTGTAATGTTGTCTTTTGCTGTTGGACGTCTCTTGTTGTCTTGTCTTTCTGAAGACTACTGAGAAGCAGTGGAAAGCTCTGGAAAAGGCCAGCGGTCAAGTGGTCCTTGAGTTAAGATTATCTTATCAAACTACATGTTACAGAAGTCAAGAATGAACTTTCATGCTGATGTGCAACTATTCTATTTGATAATAGTCACAAATAGGCTTTTTCACTTATTGGAAACATTAAATGTGATTAAAAGGTGATTTAAAATCTGAGATCCGTCTCTGATTGTAGGAGGAACCATATTAGTAGCCTACATCTTGCACTTTGTGCGAGGGCGGACGTCGCCTCTCAGCATCTCCCTGCGATACAGCTCCTATTCCTCAATGTTGATGATCCAGATTACATAAGTGCACAAGTGTGTGTGTAGTTCAGTACTATGCTCATTCAGTTCGCCTGTACTTTCCACAGAAAACAACTGTTGAGGCAGACTGCCCACAGCTTATCGATTGTGACCAGGCTTCTTCGTGCAGCTTTAAAGCAGCACTCTAAACTAAATGTGAGCTTGTTCTGAACCCCCCCAACCCCCCGTGTGTGACTAATCCATCTATCAGACTCTATTAATACTGCTACACTCACTCAAAGTGGTTGCCAAAAATAGAAGACGCCTCACCTGTCGTAAGCTCACGCGCACAGGATACACAATGTTTGAGCCCTCCCGCCTAAAGTGAGGGTGTGGCTTGTCCTTGATGACGAAAACAATGTCAGCAGGAATGGTCGTGGGCGACTCGTCTCCTTCGCGCGGGAACGTGATCTTGGTTCCCTCTTTCCAGCCCCGCTTGATCTCGATAGTGAGGATCTTGTCCTCGGTGCGCATGGTCCTGCCGTCTGGATTTAGCCTTTTGCGAGAGATCTTCATCCTCTTGGTGCAGCCGTGGAAGACCTCCTCTAGGGAGACCCTCAGTTCGTGGACGATGGCCGGGTCCTGCTTCCGGCGCTGCTGCCCCCCTGGGCCCACATGCCCGTCCCGGGGGAATCCGTTCAGGTTGAAGCTGGTGAAGGAGCCAAAGGGGTCGTTTCCGTCCACCTCCATGTCCTCGTCGTCTCGACCGTTGGCTTTGCGCCCGAAGAAGATCTCGAAGGGGTTTGAACCCCCAAAGAAAGTGGCGAAGGTGGCGTGCGGGTCACCATGGAAGGTGTAGGTGAAGGTGCTGCCTTGCCCATCACCAGTGGGCCCGTTTCCTCCCTTGAGACCTGGTGAGCAACAGAAGTGATTCATCAGTCATCCAAACATTAACACTCAGCAGTGGGAGAGCTTTCTGCCTGCTATGACAACAGGGATGCACGATCCAATCCACCAGATCGGGTACGAGCCATGAAGTGACTCCACATTCAATACAGTTTATTATAGTAACTATTTTGATAATCAGTTAGCCTGGTCTTAACATTGTTGTGAACTGAATATGTTAGGGTTTTTGAGTTTTATCTGAAGATGTCACCTTGGGCATTTTTCAATTAACCAACCAATGATGAACCAATGTATAAACAGCCAATGAATCAATTTAGAAAAGAATCATTGGTTGCAGCCCTACAGATTATTTGTCAATGTCTTTAGAAAAGTGTTTTGTCTAAAACTCATTCAGACAGGACACCTCAATATCAAATATCTCAATTTTTAGTACCATGGCGTCAAGTTACCACTGAGTTACACAAAGTGTGATAAACAGATCTTACATTTGGCAAGAAAAAGAGCACTCGGCCTACTGTTGAACTGATATATTGGGAGACCAAAACCTTATAGCACAAAAGTGGATCAAATTATGGAGCGTTTTAAAGGACGGTTGGGAACTTGAGTCTTTGGTTGGACACGTTGTGAGACCATATTCATATATAAGATCTTCCATTTTTTGAGATACTGCAGATAATCTACTCAGACAATGGGTTTGTCCAATGGCAAAGTTCACACAACTTGCACTTCATCACAAATAAAGCATGCATGATAGATGCTCTGTTTGTTGCATGGTCTGAGCCTTTAAAGGATCCATGTAGGCGTCACATTTCCAGGTTCACTTGGGGATCTACAAGCCTACATTTGCGTGCTTTACTGGTGAACCCCCCCCCCCCCAGTCAGCTTAATTAATTTACACCGGCCCTTTCGGAAGATGTTCAGCATGTACCTTTTCTTTTGCTACATGAAATGTTTTAAATATTTCCAATTCATGAAATGCAAAATACTAAAACCAGCTTTAATTTGTGATATATGGATGCTGAGATGATCTGTGGTCTTTTTCTCTTCTTCACATCCAACACACTTCCCACCCATAACCGTCTGGACTGAAACCTCTATGTTCAGACACTACATCGTAGCTAGGACATACTGTACATAAAGACTTTGACAGCATCACAATCGTTTTTTTATTACAACATCTACATTTTTAAGAAAATCTGGTGGAAAAGGTGACAGGCCTTTTATTCCTCTTATAACAGAGGCTTGTAACTGCAAATACAGTGTAATAGCTCAACCCTTATAATAAAATACACACAACTGTAGGCTTACGATGTCCTGAGCAGCTGTTTTCCAGGCCTGCTGGTTGCAGTGGGTGACTTGAATTAAAGCCAGCTGTGTTTTGCATCAACCATCCAGGCTTTATAACGGGTTTATAACGACACATTGAATGTGAATTTAAATCCGTCACACATGGGAGAAATGTAATTCAATGCCACAATAAAACACACATTACCTTCCTCTCCATACTGATCATAAACTTCTCTTTTCTTCGGATCACTGAGGACTTCATATGCCTCGGCGATTTCCTTAAATTTCTCCTCGGCGGCTGCAGACTTGTTCTTGTCCGGGTGCCATTTCAGCGCTTGTTTTCTGTAAGCTTTCTTAATATCCTCGTCTGTGGCTCCTTTAGAGATGCCCAACATTTTATAGTAATCTTTCCCCATGTTTCACGTCTCCCCGACAATGAGCAGTATATTAAAATAAATAGGAGTAGAATAGCCCCTCGGAGCAGAGCTGGCAGACCGGACCGGTTCGGCTGCTCGGCGGATGGTTGTCACTATGAGGCGGCCTCAGTCCGGACTAGTGAACAGCAAGAAGCCGCAGACGGAGGCGCAGCGCGGGATGAAGACCATTTAGAGGCGGTTAGTCAACGCCGTGGACCTTGTGTTATTTATCCGTGACTGGATGACCCTCTTTAAATAGCCTCAGCTCCCTCTCCTGCATCCACAGCGTCAAGTTCAACGCGAGAAATAAATCTGGTTCCGGTGAGCAGATATGTGTGTGTGTGTGTGTGTGTGTGTGTGTGTGTGTGTCAGCTGCTCTGTCTGACTAGCTCTTTCTGGAAGAATGCAATGTGGACTGTCCAAAACCCTCATGTCTTTATGTGTGATTGTGAAATGCGTGTTTGTTGAGATCGGCTGTTGTAACAGGTGGTCCACATAAATGAATTGACTCATAATCTGATTCCACCGGTGAAATGTCTGAACACCACATGTGCTCATATGTTCACACGTGAGATGCTGATTCACATGCTAATAAACTCACAAGTGCTTTTTATGTAAGAAAAATACAAATGTTACGTTTTATTTCTTTATTTCTTTATATGTAAACTATAGCCTGTGTATTCTGTATATATGCCATATATATAGACAACTGCCTATATATTGTCATTTCATGCCCTGTTCCATGTTGGATATATTCTACATATTATCTTCTTTGGACGTGTTTAGTGGATGTAAATCCGACCAAAACAATGTAATATATACAATTTAAAAGAAAACAAAATAAATGAAAGCAGATCTTTTTAGATTTTTTTGTAATTGAAGTTTACCAGGACAGAACATATTACAGTAAATTCTTATAAAATACAAAACATTAATAACATATCACATACATAAAATAATGTGTCTGTGCTGATTGGAGCCTAAATTAATTCATAATGGAACAGACAATATTTGTTTTTCCTGCTTTTTGTTTTCCGTAAAGTTATATATAACTGTGTGTGTGTGTGTGTGTGTGTGTGTGTGTGTGTGTGTGTTTAATTAAAATTTAAATGATTATAATTCCCCAGCCTGTCTCTGAAAACACAGGTAGGGGAGAGGGCGCAGTGAACGCTGAAGATGATGAAGATGACGAGCTGTGGCCGGCTCTCTTGCAGCCACAGCGCCACCTGCTGTCCACACAGACAAACGGCGGTAAAGGGAGCGTTTATGCTGCATTGGCACTGATCTCTGCCAATGAGTCAGCGTCAGAGCATCGCTGCAGGTCAATACTCTCTGATTAATATCAATGCATTGTTTCTCGCCTTAAAAAGGCAAGCAGCAGGCTGCATTTTTATATACTTTAATCACCAGTCTGCCGACTGATTTGCTATCTAAAGGAACCATGGATCAGTTTCGTGGTTTATTTGTCAAACTGGACCAGAACAAGGATGGATTCATATCGGTGGCGGAGCTTCACAGCGAAATGAGGAAGCATGGGATCCTCTCATCGGATGGCACAGTCCAGGTAATATCCTTAATAATCAGTTTTTTTAACAACATGTACTGTTAATGTGCCAAGCTCTAATTGCACGAATTAGATAAAGTACCTTTCACCACAAACCTGCACATTCTTCACTCAGAATATCATTGATTCTTATGACAAAGACAAAGATGGCCTGCTGGATTATAAAGAGTTCCTCAGCTACATGATGGACAGAGAGAAGAAATGGAAAATCTACTTTCATGACCTTGACAAGAACAAGTGTGGTGAGTGGTCCTCTTGAAAAAAAGTATATTTCTTGTACATAAGAAAACATCATAACTGTGTTTTATTGCTGATGTAGAAGATGAATAGTCCTACCTTGGCACTTTCTTTATAAACCACCATAAATGTTAATTAATTGACAACAAACTGTATTTTCAAGGTCAGACAGGAAAGGCATATGTCCATAAGATGTGTTTATGGTTCACAGTTGACAATACACTGCACAGCACCACAGGTTGTGACCCTTGAGTCACTTCCCAGAAACCTTAAGCACAGTCATCACATGAACAATACCAGTATCTGTTGGTAATTGTGTGCATTTCTTCTCTGATCAGGGGTGATTGACCAGGAGGACATCATAAGTTTGTTTAAGGAGTTAGGAGTGGTCATATCACAGCCGAATGCAAAACAAATAATTCAAATGTAAGAATTTTTTTTTTTTGCCCGCTATACCTCATGGATTCATCGTTGCATTTAAACAAACATGTATACAAGATGTACAAACCTGAACAGATGTAGAACTACTGGGTTTTCACACACTCATCACATCACAAGAGCTTAAACAGGAGTTATATTGTAAAGCATCACTGTAGAAGGAGTTACCACGTCTGTATCTATTCATTCTTACGGATCAATAATACACATCATAATGTGAGTAACACAGGTTTTGAGTTACTACAAGAAGTCATCGGCCTGCAGTTACAAAATAATAAATTAATGGTTTTTGGACTGAATGCTACGCAGCCAAAATTATCCTGCAGTTTGTACTCATTACCTGGCAAACCTGTGTATTTCTGTATTATATTGACGCATAACTTTGTATATCACAAATCAGTTAATTGTTATTGATCAATTAAGACATCACCAGCAACTTTTAAAACCTTTATATGAAGTGATTCCACACAGTTAGATGATGAAGCTTCTTCATGACAGTGTGTGATTAATGAAACCATTAACACGCTGAGTGTTTTCTGTGGCTGCTGTTTTTGCGAACACCAGGATGGACGAGGACAGCTCGATGACGGTGGACTGGGGGGAATTCTTGCACCATATCATCCTCAACCCTGTGGACAACATCGGGGAGCTGGTGTCCTCGTGGAAACACAGTCTGGTAAGATTGGATGCTCTGACACTGGTGCATGGCAATGTCCACTTGTGCATGAGTAATAACACAATGTTTAAATGGTGATAAGTGGTGATCACTCATTTGTGTCCGTCTGTAGGTTTTTGATGTGGGTGAGAGCCGTGCAATGCCCATCGAGTTTCCCGAAGAGGCGTCAGGTTTTGGCGCGTGGAGGACGTTTGTTCTCGCTGCAGGACTGGCAGATGCTGTGTCCAGAAGTGTGACTGCACCCATCGACCGCCTGAAGACTCAGCTTCAGGTCAGCTCCACTGTCAGGTGCCACTTTATTATTAGTGACATGCATGGGTGGATTTATTTGATTTTAAATGACCTGAGGGGTTCATGAATACCCAAGAACACTTGGTTATTCTGTATATTAGATTAATTTAATATGCAAAACACACGCAAACACCTAAGACAACACCTCCAGGCATGCATGGCACCGGCTAAACTATTATTATAGTGGTGAACTTTAAGATTCTTCTGACTTGTCTCTTTTTAAACAGGGACAGTTCATTTTAAGTAATTTGCACAGAATCCATGGAAGCACAAACTTAAGATCTGAGTCTAAGTGCCGCCCCATTTACTGTATAATTTATTCATTACTTAACAGAGAGACGTCTATTTAACAAAATAATCAAAGCTCAAAGCTCCACTTACTGGCTTTCATTTGCTGACGGAAGAACACGAGACTTTCGATGTTGAAAGCTCCTTTGAATTTAGATTATCGTGTTACACGATAAAGGTCGAGAATGAACTTCCATGGTTAAACTCACATGAAGTCATTTTAAAGTGTAATTTAAAGAAGCATTTCACATTCTGTTCTTACTTTATCTCAGTGGGTAATGTGGCAGAGCCAAAGGAGCATAAGACAAACTGTAAAGAATGAAAACTTTGTAATCTTTGTAATAAATGACCTGGTGTTTACAGTGTTGGTGACTACAGATAGCCGGTTATCAGCTAGCCTACCTTATTTTACATAATTTGCCTTTGCCTTTTTACTGGGAGAGTGTTAGTTTGCTGCATGGGGCATATTATTAACATCATTAAAGACACATCACATGTGTTTAGTGCTGTTTTCTGCAACTGCTGTAAGTCGGTGCTTCTAAATATCCTTTGTAGGCATGGCAGCTTTATTTATATAGCACATTTTAAACACAAAAATAAAAGCATTAGCATGACGTTCAAATCCATATACATGAAACCAATTAAGGTAGAATCAAATAAAATAGTTAAATAAGATGAAATGTATTCATTCCATGCTGAAGTATCCTAGAGAAAGAGTCTGCGTAACATCTGGTAACATTTCTCTGTAGCTGACTCTGACCTCTGTGGACCATGTATGTACCACATAATTATGACTGCCTCTGTTTAGTTTTACCCCATCGCTTTAAAATAAACATGTTTCTTTGCGTCACTATCTGTTATCAACAGATTGATTTTCAGGAGGCACCACAGTGCTGCACATCCATTGAAGCTGTGACCGAAAGTGACTGGTATGAAAGTATTTCCTGTGCGCTCTGTAGGTTCACGGATCCAAGGCCTTCTCCCAAGGCTTTCAGGAAATGAGGGCAGGTGGTCTGCGATCCATGTGGCAAGGAAACGCCGTCAACGTGCTGAAAGGAACACCACAGTCAACACTGCAGTGTCTCATCTACGCCCAGGTGAGGCATTCACTAGCAGACACACTCTCTGGTATGAATTATTCATGCAGCCGTTTCCTGTTTCTGATTGACATGCAAACTCAGAGTTTCTCCACTTTGTCCAGATGAAGGTGTACACCCAAAACAGAACACAGGAGAGCCTGACGGTGCAGCAGCGCTTTGGCTTGGGCTGTGTGTCCGGTGCTGTGGCTCACGCTGCCTTCTACCCTTTAGAGGTATCAGAGATCAGTGGCAGGTCTGAGTGCTTTAACGTTTCTGTCCTGTCCTGTATGTTTCCACATCAGTTAAACATTTTTAGATTATAGATTATAACAAATCTTAAATGAACATATATCTCAGTGTCAGATTAACTTTGATGCCTTGCTTTAATTATTGCAAACAAGTGAGAATATTGTGGAGATAATTCTGTTTCATCAAACATTTGAAAAACATAGTGCCCGCGTGCTTTAGGGAGTAATCAGGAAGAACTTGCACATAAAAAAGCACAAAAATATATAGATGTGGGTGTTTATCATGTGAACTGATAATAATGTGAAAGGTTTTGGACTTTGTACTCAGGAAAAGTGTTTTTTAAATAGTAAATGTTGGGGATGAAATGTGTGTTTTAATTGTTATGAATATCTTGTGTGTAAAATGTAACATGTGTTTGGTGCATCAGTGGAGGTTCATTCTCCTCTTATCTCCTCGTTCAGGTGCTGAAGGTGAGGCTGAACCTGCAGCAAGCTGGCACCTACAATGGTGTCGTGACCTGTGCCCGATCTATTTACAGTCACGGGTCGATGTCCTCCTTTTACAGAGGATTCAAGCCGAGCATCCTCTGCATGATCCCCTATGCAGGAGTGGAGTGTGCCGTTCATCAGGTGGGACAGAACAACACTCAAACTTTAAATACATGTTCATGTGAAATATTCTGCCTTTAACTATTTGCTTCTTATTGCAGTCAATCATGAACTGGGCAAAGAGTGATCCAGCCTACAACAATGACTCCAGGCTGTTTTTCTTCAGTTTTGTGGCCTTTGCTTGTGGGCAAATGACCAGTTACCCACTGGCAGTGATCCGGACTCAGCAGCAAGCACAAGGTAAACCTGTGCACTTTCTGCAACACATTTGAGAGGATTTGAAACACTTTGAGATGTTTTAACTCGTCTGCATTTGTCTCATTTTACAGCTTTCAGCTCAGATTCACGTCCATCTTCAGGTGTATTACAAGGACTTATAGAGATATATGAAAGACGTGGAATTAGAGGATACTATAATGGAATGGGAGCCAGCTTCGTCAGGGCTATTCCATGTGCTCTGATAAACTACACTTTAACTAGAAAATTTGAAAATGTGTTTTCCTCAGCAGAGTCTTGAGACAGAGCAAAAGAAGTTGCTTTTATTTGGATTTGATCATGAACACAAAAACTGGGAACTCTTATTAACGTTGAGTGTCCAGTTAAGTGTGCAACTGAAATTGCAAGTCTGTCAGACGTAGATAATCATGTGATTCAACCTTTAATACATTGAGTGCTGATGCATGTGACCAAGTGTAATTGCCCACTTGAGACTGGGCTGTGTAAACGAGGACACGTGCGAACTGTACAATAAACTTTTATTTTATATCAGGCAGGCATCTTCTTTTCCACTTAATATTAAACAGTGTTATGAGTTTCTATGTAATGAGTTTGAACTTAATGTGTTTTGCATAACAAGTGTTTTGTGTGTTTTTTTATCAAGGTATTAATTTAATTTAATTTAAAAGTGTTATGAGAATCGATGCTAACTTATCTATGTTACAAGTCACAGCTACAGTTTATAGTAGGGCAGCCAAGCTTGGATAAATCATAACATTAAAGAACTATGGGAGTTTTTATAACAAACATAAAATGATACGACAAAGTTGTAAAGTATAGATTAAAGCATAATTTACAATTGCAATGATAGATTATGAAACATTACAAACTATTGCTTGTTAAAGAAACAGCTACAGAGGGGAATTGATATTAGATAAATATGAGAAATTCTAAATAGAAAATAAGTACATTGACAAAAGTGGTGTAATCAAGTACACTTTAAAGTACATGTACTTTACTACAGTACTCCACTACATTAGCCAGATTGACAACTGAAAGACTGCAAATGGGGGGAGACAAAAAAAACAAAACAGGCCAGTATCGCGAGATAACGTTTGACCGCGGGATCTCCCGTCCTCTTCCCGTGTATGAAACCCGCCATCTTGTTGCACCGAGGAGGAGAACAGCAGCAGATATGGCTGACTACAGCAGCGTGGCTCCCCCGTCCTCTAACGCCGGTGGCGGAATGAATGACGCTTTTAAAGACGCCCTACAGCGAGCACGACAGGTAAGACGGCCACTAATTTATTTAGTCCAAAAACAATGTCGAAGAAATAAGCAAACATCGAGTTTTTTGGGTGCTTTTCTGTCGTTACACACGGCACCACGGTCGGCTAAGCTAAGCTATCGGACGATGACTAGCTAACGTTGACGTCGCGCCACACTGCAAAAGCGAAAACAGACGTGGAAACGAGGCGATCCTAGCTGATACTATACTGGGTCAATTACACAAATTGGATCAGTTAAAAGGAACCCACGCGTTGTATGTTTTTTTTATAATTAATCCACTGATTAAAAGGGACGAATTGCTTTCCTTTGTTGGGCCGGACTTCCGGACAGAAGTGTAGGCCGCAGCCAGCGGGCCTGGTCCACCGCATGAAACACGAACAGCAAAGAAATAATAATAAAGTGTAATTGTTTTCTTTCTGTTTTGTGTTTCAGATCGCGGCGAAAATCGGTGGCGATGGCGTTGCGGCACCTCCAACAAATGAATTTGGCTACGGAGGCCAGAAAAGGCCCCTGGAGGACGCTGGTGGGTATTTTCCCATGCCTAACCTGAATATCGGTCAGTGACTCAAATCGATTCAATGCAAGTCTTGATAGTTAATGCTTGCCTGTGTGTATTAGCAGCCACTAAACTGTATTTGCTTAAAAGTTTTTGATTCAACTAAATATGCAGTAATTGTGTCTTTATCTATGTGCATATAGATGTACAATACGTGTAACAGTATGTACATTGCTACTAACCATATGGGCTGTACATTTCCTTGATACTGGTGTTTTAAATTTTAGCCTATTCAGTTTTAGTTGTTGCATGCATTTAGAGTTGGGTGATGTTTTCACTGTCTGTCCTCAGTTGTTTTCAAATCGGTGGTGATGAAAATGTTAATTTTTGGGGAACAAATATGTGATCTCTTGATTTAATAAAACAATCTAGGGGTGGGAATTTCATCAGGTTGTCGTTGGTATAAGTTTCACTTTGTTAGAATAGTAAAGTGTGTACATTTGAAAATAGTCTAATACTACAGTCCTGCAATAAATCCAGTTTGCCATAATGATTTAAACTTCAGGCAATGCTGATAAGCCATTTTCAGATTGAAGAGCACTGTTAGTAATGTGGTGATAGGTATGATGAGAGATACTTATGCTGGTTATTATGTCATGTTGTCACAGACCAACCAGAGACAAAGAAAGTGGCTACAAATGATGGTAAGTGACCTGATGACATAGTTGTAGTTGCAGTAAAGTATGTGGCGGTAATTTGTGATT
Organism: Nannoperca australis; assembly: GCA_036023655.1. Lineage (NCBI taxonomy): Eukaryota > Metazoa > Chordata > Actinopteri > Centrarchiformes > Percichthyidae > Nannoperca > Nannoperca australis. The sequence continues at coordinate 19,885 of JAVQJD010045959.1, read as the reverse complement.
CCCTACCTAACGTAATTGGCCCACAATTAGCATGAATTGGAAATTTGGTGCATGGGTTAAACTTGTATACACTGTCGTTTCTTCTGTCTAATGTACCTTTTTTAATGTCTGTTTTGCCCCCAGCCTTTTCAGCAATGGGAGGGATGGGTGGCCCCCCAAGGTAAATACTCAAGTTTAATTATAATATCTTTGTCTTCCATGGTCGATCGTTTATTACAAAACTCACATTGATTTATTCTGTTATTCAAAGGTCAATATCAGAGGAATTCAAGGTTCCAGATGGCATGGTTGGATTCAGTAAGTTTTCTTCAAACACAACAAAGCTTCAGTTTAGTGTTGTTGTTTTAATTTTTGTAGGTAACACTTTCCCCCCCTTTCTAGTTATTGGTAGAGGAGGCGAACAAATATCACGTCTGCAGCAGGAGTCTGGATGCAAAATACAGATCGCACCTGGTAAGTGTAGATCTCTTTGTGGATCGCAGTAATACCATTTGTTGTTGTAATGTTTGTATTAACTGCTTCTTCTCCGTGTTGTAGACAGTGCAGGGATGCCAGATAGGTCAGTGACATTAACAGGACCACCAGAGTCCATCCAGTAAGTTTTTTTGTTTTTTTTCTCCCCCCGCTGTTTTAATGGCCCCCTGAAGAGAAAACTCTTCATTTTAAAAGCATGTAGATCTGGTTACACTGGAGTGTTGACACATGGCCCGGATCTTTGTTGTGAATTAAATTCCAGCAATATCATAGCTATAATAGGCATTAAAGTATCATCTCAATTTGTTGTTGGGTCTTTCATAAAAGAGTTCACACTGGATTTTTCTCCCACCAGGGCTGCAAAGAGGTTACTAACAGAGATAGTTGAGAAGGGGCGCCCGGCTCCCGCGTTTAACCACAATGACGGCCCAGGAATGACTGTACAGGAGATTATGGTCCCTGCCTCTAAAGCTGGACTTGTCATTGGGAAGGGAGGAGAAACCATCAAGAGCCTTCAGGTGAGTCTCGTGTGTGTGTAGCAGGGTGATGGACGGTCTTAAGCAGATGCACTCTGATGGCATGTTTTTGGTTCTTCTCTTTGCCTGCAGGAAAGAGCTGGAGTGAAGATGGTCATGATCCAAGATGGCCCCCAAAACACAGGCGCAGACAAGCCACTCCGCATTTCAGGAGAACCCTTTAAAGTTCAGGTTGGTACTCGTCCACTTCATCAGTCCATGATGGATTAAAACGTACCCCCCGCTTTTTTTTGGTAAGGGCTGCCTATGCTTTCACCCCTTTTGAGTAAATCCCTGTCTGGAGCCAAAATGTCTTTTTACATACCGTATTTGTCTCCATGGAGACCGGTGAAGCAGCGCTGTATTGAAGTGTGCTGTGCTTTTTCTTTTCTCTTCAGCAAGCCAAAGAGATGGTGATGGAGCTGATCAGAGATCAGGGCTTCAGAGAGCAGAGGGGCGAGTATGGCTCACGAGTTGGAGGGGGGGGAGGAGGCGGCGGTGGTGGCGGAGGAGATAGCTTGGATGTGAGTTTTTGTAATAAGTTCTTTCATTTATCAGTTTTTAGGACGGGGGTTTGAATCTGTTTTCTCAACTTTTTGTTTTCTGTTACCGTTTAGGTTCCCGTCCCCCGGTTTGCAGTAGGAATTGTAATTGGCAGAAACGGAGAGATGATCAAGAAAATACAGAACGACACTGGTGTCCGGATTCAGTTTAAACCAGGTGAGTTGTTAACACTGTTCATTTCTGTAATTACTGCAAAAATGTGTGTGTCGTCCATGATGAAAACGCATGCACCACGCTGACAGCTGATGGATAACCCTAACCCAAGAAATCTGAGACCTGAACACACAAACACTTGGAATAACATGGTGGAGTAGTTGGAGAGACTACAGACAAATGTGAGGAGCTAATCTTCTCATTTTCTCCCTCCAGATGACGGCAGCACACCAGACAGGATAGCACAGATCATGGGCCCCCCTGATCAGGCGCAGCACGCAGCAGAAATCATATCCGACCTGCTGAGGAGCGTTCAGGCGGGCGGGCCTCCGGGACACGGCGGAGGCAGAGGTCGTGGTCGCGGGCAGGGGAACTGGAACATGGGCCCCCCAGGTGGCCTGCAGGAGTTCACCTTCACCGTCCCAACCATGAAGACCGGCCTCATCATTGGAAAAGGCAAGTGACCCGGCAACACCAGGGCTCCATGCAAAGGGAACGTGGGGTATAACTTTGGTGTAAGCTGAAGAATATCTGGTTAAATGTAAAAAACCCAAACAATTTATGTTTGATCTCTTCAGGTGGTGAGACAATCAAGGGCATCAGCCAGCAGTCTGGAGCCAGGATCGAGTTACAGAGGAATCCTCCTCCCAACGCCGACCCCAACATCAAAATGTTCACAGTCCGGGGCTCCCCTCAGCAGATCGACTACGCCAGGCAGCTGGTGGAGGAGAAGATTGGGGTAAGGCACTTTGATTTTAAGCCCCGTGGAGACGCTTGTCTCTCTTGGTTTGCTGACCGGGACGGGTTTTTGTTTTCAGGGACCAGTCACTCCGATGGGAGGCCCACATGGTCCCCCTGGTCCACATGGAGGTCCAGGCCCACACGGTCCTCCTGGTCCACCTGGACCCCCGGGTGCTCCCATGGGTCCGTACAACCCTGGCCCATACAACCAAGGACCTCCAGGACCACAGTGAGTACAGTGGCCATTTGTTATGTTTTTAAAGCTTGCTGTGATAACAAGAACACTTTGTCATGGGAATATGTGGCAAGTTGATCGTTTTCTTTCATCAGTGGTCCACCTGCACCGTACCAGCCTCAGGGATGGGGCAATGGCTACCCACACTGGCAACAGGGACAACCTGATCCAAGTGAGTACCTTGAAACGTTTATTCATTGGTTTGGTGGAAATGAAAAGGCTCTTGGTGATTATTCCGCTGCTCTGAACTCTGACCCGTGTCTGATTGTGTAATGGGCATCCGTGACCGTTTACAGCTTTTAATTTGATCTTTCTCTTTGTTTTCATAACTGGTTTGTCTCCAGATAAAGCAGCAGCGGACGCCAATGCTGCAGCGTGGGCAGCCTACTACGCTCAGTACAGCCAGCAGCCGCAGGCTCCCATGACCCCGACAAGCGGAGCTCCTGGCACGACTCAGACCAACGGCCAAGGTATCCGAAGCGTTTCTTAATTAGAAAAGCGTCGGTGCTTCTAGCAGAAGGCGAAACAGTCGAGACGAGAGCAGTAGAGCAGTGTAGCTGACTAGCTTTACTTTAGCTGTGTCCTGTGCTCATGTCGTCTTGGTGTCACTAACCGGAGACCAGGCTTGGTTTTACTTTTCTTTTTTTTACTTTAATATTTTTGGTATCACCCCAGGGACAGGATAGTTTCCCCCCCCCCCCCCCTAGGCTGACAGCTCGACGCAGGCAGGTGGAGGACAGACGGCTGAGAATGATTCACTAATTACAAGTTACCTTTTTTTAACAGGTGACCCACAGGCTGCAGGTCAGAGTGGACAGGCAGATTACTCCAAGGCCTGGGACGAATATTACAAGAAAATGGGTATACGAACGTAGCTTCAGTGTACACCTATTAACACAAGACAGTCTAAACAGCTACTGGGCATTCAATCGGCTTCTTTTTCAGGTCTGGGTTTTTATCCGTATTGCTGGCCTGCTGTGGAGCGTTTTGTCAGTGTGCCTCCACTTGGTTTGACATTTGACGCCTGTGCTGTTTAGACTGCAACACTTTACAGGACTGAGCTGTCGACACAGAACCTCCTTTTCTTATGAGCTTAGTGTAGCTTATTCTCTAGACTTTCTTTAGGGTTTTACCAACACTGATGGCAGAGCTTTGCCACGTGCAACGATTGTGTCACTGCTACTGAATGTTTGTAGAGTTTAAATGATGCAGTGTAGGAATCCATGCTGTGAATGTGTTTCAGATCTTTTTTAATTTAACATTTTGATGCATTGACGCATGTTTTCCATCTCTTTGCAGGTCAACAGAGTCAACAACCTCAGGACTACACGAAAGCCTGGGAGGAGTATTACAAGAAACAAGGTTGGTTACACCAGACTTTATACCAGAGTCATTGAACATATTACTCCCCACTCTGAAGTCTTGTCAGCTACTGTTTACAGGTGCATGGAGTTATAACAGAGGTGGCAAATACATTGACATCTCTGTTTGTTAGTGCATTTATACCATAAAATCACTTACTTATGAAATCAAACTATTTTCAGCCAAACTTTATAAAACGTGTACTTTATAAAAAATGTATGTGCTGTAAACTTCAATTAGTTAAATGAAAAACATTTAAATCGTGTGATTCCTAATCTGTCCAGTCACTACCTGAAAGGTCCCTCCCCAAATAGGGAAACTAGTTGTTTACAGTTAACTGATAGTTATAGATGGAGAACTGCTAAAGTCGAGGTGTGTCCAATCTGCCTGTGTTGAGTCCCGTCTGACCAAGAATAACATCCCCTGTAGCTCCAAGACGAGTGTTTTTTATTATTATTCATGTTCACGGGCGGCTGAGCTCCTCCAGCAGCCCTCTGTAGTAGAGTACCTGCTCCCTCAGCCGCCCAACAGAAAGGCAGGAGGTTTCTGACCAGCCACACAGAGAAAGTGGTGGTGGGTTCGTTCACCTTCTTACAAATATCACGTCCACCCCAAATCCTCCAGAGACTTGACCGTTACTGTGCTGTGAATGTGTTGGGATGTCGTCAGAAGGTTACAGCACACAGTTACTTACATAAGAACCTGCAGGTGCACCAACAGGTTTTCTGTTTGACCCTCTAGGTCAAGCGGCCCCTCAGGCCACGGCGGCGGCAGCAGCGGCGGCCTCCCAGCCCGGAGGCCAGCCGGACTACAGCGCTGCCTGGGCGGAGTACTACCGCCAGCAGGCCGCTTACTACGGCACAGGCAACCCTCAGACGATGGGTGCAGCACCACAAGCCCCTCAGGTACACCCCCGATAAGAATCTGCCCTCCACACCCACTGAATACTCAATTCTTTTTTTGTGCCCTAACCCCCCTTCCCCCCTCAGGCCTTTCAGGGTTCCAGCGAGTGCAGCAGCGTCACAAACCTAACCACAGCCGTTTCCTCCCTAAACAGGTTTTAAGCTTTTTATTTTGGGAAGCTGAGTCCACTGTTTCTGCTGTTAACATGCAATGTATCTTCTATGTATTTTTTTGCACAGGGCCAGTAATGTGAAGTGGACATAAGTAAATGCTACATTGTCGAAACAAAATCCTTTGTTAAATGTTTGGATGCAGACGCCTTGATGAAGATCTTAAATTTCCTTGGTTTGAAAGTGTTTCACATAGATGGCAGATTACCCGGCGAACACGTCCTCTTTCATTTTTTGTTTTGTTTTTTCCTTTTTCTTGTAAATGCTTTGTTTTTAGTGAGGTAATTCTACATATGGTCATTCCAGCCCTGTATCTACATTAAATGTGGTTAGAACTCATGTTTATTAAACTGTAGACGTTACCATGTAAATCATCTCAGTTTTAAAATGCTATTGCCTGTTGTGTTTTTGCAATAAAACAAACTGAAACCCTCCTGTGTTGGTAAGTTGGGGTGGTTTAAAACCAAAAGGTTTGAGCTGACTTTCTGTATGTTTTTGTTTTACGAGGGGTGGTGTGGGGGGGGAGGGGTTAAGGTTTCAAATGCAGGCCATGTGTGGGTTTAATTGTCCAAAAAGGTTGACTCAAAGTTGTGCTGTCCTGTCTCTCTCCAACTGTCTATAAGGCTCTTAGATACATTATGTGCGTGCAGTGATCCTGAGCGGTTCAGACAACAAACGTCCTTGTTGATAGACTTTTTTACACTCCTGTTTGCTTGACATTGCTCTGACTCTTGGCAGTAGGCAGATGTTTGCTACAACACTCGTCAGGTATCTGTGTACCCGTAAACCCATATGCATTGACTGCGTTGCTGTGGCACTCTTGAATTATTATTATTATTTCTTACCTGGTTTGCTGACATTGTTGAGGTAGTATGCACTGTGTTTTGCCTTGATAGACACTTCCTCCTCCACAGGCGAGTTTAGAAAAGCGGTAAGCATGTGTTCTTAACATGTTCCTCAGAGAAACACAAACGTGGTTGCAAGAAATGTTGCATATTTTTAGTGTTATATACATTTTTTTGTGCTGTTCTTTTTCCAGGACAGTCAGGTAAATTGCCACTGTATCCAAAATGCATTGAAACGTTTGTCTTGCCCATTTCAAATTGCGAACTAACTCCCATGTATGAAGTTGTTTTTTATATTTTTGAAAATGTTTTTTTAATATAAAAACATTGCAAACATCGTTTTTGCTGTGCCCATTCTGTTAGTGTTTATCCAGTATCAGAGCGTAGATGTAGGCTCGGGGTGGCTAAGCAGTCTTCATCCATCAGTTGAGCCCTCCTATACTGTAAGTACAAAATTGTGACTGACTCTTGAGAGATACCCGCCTATTTAAAGAAAGAAAAAAAGAAATGCTTTCTGCAAAAGATGTAGTTTTTTTTGTCACATTTCCATTTTCCTCCACGTCTCTGGGTAAGTATGAAATGTTCTGAGGAGAAGATTAGTACTCTAGACTCTGATTCTTGTACCACATGTTTGAGACTCATCTCCCCTTGTGTGATTCCACTCACAACATTCAGACGTTGACTCTTTCATAGTATGTTGATGCTTCTGTAGATTGTTAGACTGACTTGTGTAGGTAGCATTTCAGCCCCAGTTGGATTTCTGATCTGAGGGTTTGAATGTCGGCGCTCTTACACTTCCGGTAGGAACTGTTTTTAAGGATGTCCATGTGGTGTTTTTCTCTTGCGTTTTTGAATTCCTGACCTGCTTAAGTGCCATTGTCTAGTTGAGACTATTATGTTTTTATAAAAAAAAGCCATTTATTGCAACATATTTGCTTATCAAAGCCCTATTGCATTACTCCAGTGTAGCATGCTTAGGTTTCTGCTGTTATCACTTTAATGTCCTTTTTATATGAGCATGTGGAATGCCAGTAGTGGAAGAGCTTCTGACTAGTTCAGTATTGATTTATGACATTTTCTGAATGAGCACTGTTGTTGAAAGGCTGTTAATTTTTAAAGCAAACAAACAAAAAGAATCTTGCAAAACTGCATTGTTCACTGATGGCAAACAGTGCAATATATCTGATCTTTGCAGTGTCGTCCCAGACCTTGCACCTTAGGTTCTGCTGCAATAACACAGGTAAGCGAAACCTAAGGAAACAAGTGCTTTTTGTCCAGTGACATGATCCAATATACATGCAAAGAAATGCTTACCTGTGTCTTTAACATGCCTCACTGCATTTATGCTTAGTCATAAAGAAATGTCCAGGATATCTTAAGTTTGAACAGCCCTTTCATTCATGAATGAACTGCATGACATGAGCTGTATGACTTGTTACATTAAGTTTGCCGTTTTAAAAAAAGTGACTTTGGCCAGAAAAAGCTGCATAGGCTCACAGAGGAAATGTTGTCATTGTCGTATGTGCTTAACATTTGCTATGATAGCTTTTATCTTTGCATCCCCGGTAAGTCTGACAGTGACTGTAATATCGATGCTTTAGACAACACTGGTATATTAAACTGCATGCCATGCAAAGCTGTTGTCAGAAGTTAGCAATGTGCTCAGCCGCCAGGTCAAACGGTGCAATACATGATTATTATTTTAAAGTAAAGAGAATTTGTCTGTCGTGGTGTGAATCTGCCCTCACGTGCAGTGCAAAGCTACTATTGAAACGCTGCTGCCTTCACTTCTCGCTCACAGTGTTGGAGGATGCTGCAAGCTTAGGTCATAGAATCAGGCCCTGTCGTAGTTTGTCCCCAAAAGGAGGAATCCTTTGAGTCAATCCCACTGCTGAACGTAGACCGTTCAAGAGCTCCAGTAATAAGGTAAAAACAGCAACGCAATGAAATTATTTTAAATTCTGTGATTGCAAAGTGTTGGTCAGATACATGTTTATCCAGCTCGGGTTGACTGTTTCTCTTAACCATGATGCCATAGTGTATTTAGAGTTGTCTGCTGGTTTTTTTTTAATGCCTTCATCATAACCTTTTTTTAGTCAGTAGGAATGTGCTTTAGAAAGTTGGACGAGGACAGGAACTAGTGTACTTTCAATTACATATTCACTCTTATTGGCAGTAAAAAATTGGGGTTATCAGTTTAAAATCACTCTTCTGTGAAGTTAATGGGCCACATTCGTGTTGTGTACATGTGAGATGCTTAGTGTTCCAACACAGAGTCGTGGGGGTGTAGAAGACAAAACAAGGAGCATGTCTTAGAGGTAACACGGTTTCATGTGCTGTTATATTATCAGACCTATTGTTTTTTTTGAATAAACTGTTCTGACTTTTGAAGTGTTGCCATGTTCATTAATAAAGTTGTAACAAATAACCTGGACTTGAGGTTTTTTACATAATTTAATAAAACAAGACAAACTCACATTTTCATAAATTTATTTTCCTAGTTTACACAATGAATGTACAAGTGTAAATAAGCTCCACCTTTAATGTCCATCTTAAAGCAATACACTGGTCACATGTACATTAAAACTGAATCCTCCTGTTCATACTGACCCTGAAAAGATCCCTTTGTGAGATTCCAGTTAAACATTTGGGGGACAAAAGGTAGGTTATGCAAATCAAAACTTTTATGGAAGGACAAGATCTGACCACAAATTTCATTAACCTCCCTTTTAACTTTCTTTGATAAATCAAACTCAGGAGAAGTCCCAGCACAAGTTACTAGAAGCTCTGTAGTGTTAAACTACAAACCATTAAACTGGAACCAGTGGATATTTACATGTAAAAGTACTCCACTTCAGAATTCTGTATATTAATGAACAATTATTTATGCATCCATGTATCACTTTACTGTTTCAGCTGGTGATGGGGGGCTTATTTCTTACTGTGTAAATTCTGCTTGTGAATTTCACCCATTAATACACCAATTTATGTATTATTACATATTAATGTTAATCTGCAATGTCAGAGTGCAGTAAAAACAATATTTCCCTCTGGATTGTAGTGGAGCGGAAGTATAAAGTGGCAGAAGCTGGAAATACTCAAATCTGTACTTGCACTGGATCTCTTCAGGGAGGCTGATGGGCCGGAGGACTGGTCACAGCGACCAGTAACCGTTTCAGAGTACACGTCACCAGAAACAAACGTGTCCTTTAACTCTTCACAGGGTTTATTAGTTTATTCCTGTTCTGTCCATCGTACACAGTGAGCAGACAGTAATCTGCACTGCAGTGTTTCTCAGACATTCAAGTGATGGAGGTGGTGCATTGATAGTAAGGCTTGTGGCACTAACAGCTGTGGGATTATACAGTAGTGCTGTCGTCACTTTGATTTCCTGTAGCTGATGGTATGAAGGGACTGAGGCTGGGCTTCATTTGAAATATTGCATTAAGGTTTGTGAGTCAAACAACTTTCCTTTTCAAAGTAACTCCAGTCGACATGTAACTTTCCCTTCAGTGATTTCCCTGTGAAGCGTGTGCTTGTAACAAAAACAAAGTACATTTAATGGTTTGCATTGCTGATGCTCATTAGGATGTGAAAATACACTTAATAAATCTCTCTGATAAAGTTTATTATACAACGTTGGTATTCATACTACTGCATGTTCGAAGCTGATCACAAATCCACTGATGCACACAGGTGAAACTACGACTTCTAAAAAATTAATTTAGCTGTATAGTAAAATAAATACCGTAAAATACCCTTTTCTTCACACACGTTGCTCTTAACAGCAGTAAATATGCCTTCGTTGCTTAATGCCAGTCTCACAGCAAATTCTAATTATTGCTATGATAGTTTCAAACGAACGTGCACTCCCTGCATGGCACACTGAAGGGGGGGGGAAGATAATGATCACGTGTGAAGGCAAGACAGCTTGTACAGTTTATATGGATCCCCAGACACACAGCGGTGAGGGCGCAGGGCATGATGGGAGATCGGTCTCCCAGCTGGTCCAACAGATGAACTCACCCGTGTGTGTGGGGTGTTGGGGTTCGCAGACGAGCCCCCGTCTCTCACTGGACTCGCGCCCCCAGCAGGGCGCCGGGCACCTGCTGCACCGGGGGCGGACTGCAGCCGCTGGCGTGCCGCAGGGCGTCGGCCCCCAGGTACGCCAGCAGCAGTTCGGAGCGCTGGTGCAGCAGGTGGAGCATGTCCTCCGCTAGGCTCTCCACGCAGGAGTAGCGCACTTTGTCCAGGTCAAAAATGTCCTTCAGGAAGCAGAGCACCTGATCCTGAAAGAGAAGAACAACTTGGTGAGGGGACACTTTTAGGACCGGCATTTGTACTTTACAAACACAGTTTCTTCAGGCTTCAATACATTTATCCTTTCCTGTGGAGCACATACGTGGTGAGGATACGGAGCAGGCTCATTCTTTTGGGGGGGGGTTTATGTTTTTTTTTAAAGCAATGAACACCAGGTGGTTTAACAAGTGGTCAAAGCCAGGTTTATGGAAAAATACAATTTGTATGGCAGACTTCTTTGGCCTTTTTTGGAAATCCCAGTTCACCTTAAGAATCGAAAGAAAAATGTAAATTTATTTGTGATGCAAACCATGAGTCCTATTTGGGAACAATGATGCTGTAAGAGGTATGAAAACGAAATAAAGATCCTGTTTAGGACAGAAGAGGGATCTGGCAGATATCGTGTCGTTATCATGTTATTTCCTGGTGCCGAGACCGACCTTGAAGAAGCAGCAGAAGTCGTGCAGGGAGCTCTTGGGCCCCAGGAGGCCCCAGGCCAGAACCGGGCTGATCTGTTCACACACGGCGTAGAAATGGGCGATGAAGCCGTCAGAGACCTGAGACACAGAGCTGCTGTTATTCAACTGTCCCGACAGCTAATAAACATTGTAGTTGTCTAGAAATTATTCTTAGTGAATAAATCAAACAAGACGACGTGTTTCCACCGGAGGGAACGCAGTCCTGTTTGGAAACTTGTACCTTCATGTGCCGTCTATTCTGCTTCATCACTGACCAACAGCTCGAGGCCACCGCCTGTGAAATACAAAAGTCCGAGTAGTCAAAAAAAATCAACAGTATTTACCTCTTTTGCCGTCTACAATTTATATGACATCAACATTTTTGTCTGGATGTCTTGGTATTATTCTGTAAAATACCTGTTTCCAGTTTAGTCGTCAGAGTCACCAGTTGCGGTGGTATAATCGTCTTCGTCGTACAGTGTGTGTTCACTCACGGTCTCCTTGAAGGAGCTGTTGAGCCAGCGGTTGTTGATCACGTTCTGGATGGAGATCGGTGGATTCTCCAGGTCCTCAAACGAGTCCATCAGGATGAAGTCCAGCACTATGTCGTAGAAGTTCAAGTGTTTCACCTGGTGGGGACGAGCAGAAGATGAGGGGCAGTCCGGACATTACCCGGCCGGTGTGATCGTGTGGTGGCGGTGCGCTCTCACCCCTCGCGTGGCCAGCTCCACCTCTGTGTTTTCCCAGTGCTCCGTGTGCTCCAGGAAGGAAATCATCTCCTCGAACTCTTCCTCGAACCTCTTCGGGCTCTGGAAACCAAACGTACATCTGTTGGGAAGGGGAAGCGCTCGCTGAAGATGCATCATCTCGTCAGTTCCTTACCTTCTGTGCTTTTACAATGATGGAAGACAGTATTTTCTTTCCCGTGTCGGCCAGAAACATCCTGGTCCCTCGCTCGCGCAAAATGAGCTGAAAAAACCCACAAAATAAATGTTTTTACTAAAATGGATCTTTTTATTTTGCTTAAAATGGACTCCCACTGTGACCACGGATTCTTCTGTAGGGTGGCACAATCAAATGAACTGAACATTTCGCTCCTTCCTGGTTGTTGTTTTGTTTCGATCTGAATATTAATTGTGTTTTATACACAAATAAACAGCTGAAAACCGCCATCAGGAAGACTGAAAGTGTGAAACAGCTTTTAAAATATACTGTACCTGACACGCCTTCCGCACACAGTGCAACTTGGCCAGGAAATCTACGTCGCCATGACACCCCAGCATCTCGGTCCTGACGACGAAAGTGAAACAAAAAACGAACAGATGAAAACGTTGGCAGACACAAACGCTCGTCGCTCCAGGATTTGGGTTCCCTGTATTTCACGTTTAGTGGAATTACCGCAGCACCCTGCAGGAGATCGTGCCGTCCTCGGCCATCTGCAGCGCCTCCTCGTACAAACGGTGGTGACCCAGAGATAAGACGCTCCTCAGCTCTCTGTGCTCCGACAGCTGACACAGAGACAGACGGCAACGGGTTATTATGGACCAAACAACGACCGGTTCAATCCCGGGCAAGAAAGAGTGACATCATCGTGAAATTAAAAACGAGAGTCGAGTAGAATCCCAATCGTTTTTTATTGATTTATTTTAACAGCTTAACCTCAAATAATGTTTAGAACCTGCTTGAAACATGCCTGTAAAGTTCATCTGTACTCCTATCACTGGAGTTTCTTGTCACAGCGTTACTTCTTGAGTCACGTCTGACCCCTCTGGGGTTTGAACAGTGTAAGAACACCCACAGACCTCTCTGTGTTGTTGTGGAAGCTTATAGAGTAAAACAGTTTGTTGTTTGCTGATGGAGGAATGTTGAAGGTCCATTTATAGTCACTGACTAAGTAAGAACGACCCAGTTTGACTGCTACCAGCTCTGCCTGTTTATCACGACTGGTCTGTGCGAGTTAAACAGGTTTAAAATGTACTTTAAAGTGTCCTGGTAGAGATAAACAGCACCTTTAACTTTCAGCGGGCCGCCTGTACCTGAACGTCTCACCTTCATCTCAAGGAACGCAGCTCGGAGCTGCTCGTTCTTAACGACCCGTTTATTTTTGTCCTTTACAGCTGAAGCCGCCACGCCGTGACTTAACGAATAAAGGGGATGATGAGCTGAGGGCTGGTAAACGGCGGGGGGTGGAGCTATTTGAATCAAACTCCTGCTGTGAGCTGCTGGTTTCTCCCCTGTGGGACTAACAAGTTGTTTGTCGATCTGACAGGAGCTGAAAACGTCGATATTTCAAGACAAACTAAAAACCCACCTGTGTTTTATTATTTATTTGATTTGGTTAACATTTGACTATAATCTCTTTTGTATTTCATAACAGCATTCGTTGTGGCTACGTCTTGTCACTTGCTTGTAACGCATTTGATTTGTATAAAAAGGTGCCACATGGATACATTTTGATTGATTAATTGATACACTACTAAAAGATTCCACCGAAGCAATATAGCAATAGTTTGTTGTCCATGTTGCATCTGCCTCCCAACAAGTGACACCTATTATTTGAACTATTTTTGGGAGAAAAACAAAACAAAAGGTGGTTATTTACAGCATGATGGCGAGTGCGTCTCTCACCTCAGCAGCAGACACAAAGGAGTCCGTGGACGCGATGCTGATGCTGTCTCTCACACAGGAGTCGTCCAGCTCCTCTCTGGACAAAATCTCTGCCGTTCTATCTGAGATCGGGCAGAAGAAATTAAATCACTGTCATGTGTTGCACGGCGGCTGTACATGTTATATCCTGTGTCATGGCGGCTGTACATGTTGTTATATCCTGTGTCATGGCGGCTGTACATGTTGTTATATCCTGTGTCATGGCGGCTGTACATGTTGTTATGTCCTGTGTCATGGCGGCTGTACATGTGGTTATGTCCTGTATCATGGCAGGTGTACTTGTTGTTATGTCCTGTATCATTGCGGCTGTACATGTTGTTATGTCCTGTATCATGGCGGCTGTACATGTTGTTATGTCCTGTATCATGGCGGCTGTACATGTTGTTATGTCCTGTATCATGGCAGGTGTACATGTTGTTATATCCTGTATCATGGCGGCTGTACATGTGGTTATGTCCTGTATCATGGCGGGTGTACATGTTGTTATGTCCTGTATCATGGCGGGTGTACATGTTGTTATGTCCTGTATCATGGCAGGTGTACATGTTGTTATGTCCTGTATCATGGCGGCTGTACATGTTGTTATGTCCTGTATCATGGCGGCTGTACATGTTATATCCTGTGTCATGGCGGCTGTACATGTTGTTATGTCCTGTATCATGGCGGGTGTACATGTTGTTATATCCTGTGTGGAGCACAAGGAGACGACAGTGACTCACCCTGGCTGTGGCTGCAGGACGTGGGCTCCGATGTGCACAGCACTCCCTCAAACTCCTCCTGCAGGCTGTAGGCCCTCTGCAGGAGGGACTTGAGTCTGTGGATGAACTCTGCACTGATAACGTCCTGAACACAGAGACGTTCATGTTGAGCTATTAGAGCCATTAGAGCCAGCTAATGAGTTAGCTGTTAACAATCCAAAGTCAGTGACAGCGACGGGTTGTCAGAGTGCTGCTTATTCATACGTGTGTGTTTGTTCACAGACATTTTATTTATTTGTAGAACAAGTTAAACTCTGCATGAAGCTGTTTCTAGTTTGTCGGGAACCATTTTAGAGGAAAAAATCCAAACATCTTAAAGATCAATGTCTGGCTAACTCCTTCACTTCTACCCCGGTGGATTTAAGGAACTGCTTCACCTCCATGCTCTGCTCCGCGACGGCGTCTCCAGCTGCCGTTTTGACGGATGTGCAGCTGGCGTCGTCCTCGCCCTGCCCGCTCCTGAATGTCAGCGCTTCCTCCCACCGCCTCAGAGCCTCCTCAAATAAATCCATGCCTGCAAAACACACGCACACACACTCTGAGTCTCCCAAAAACAATCAAGAACTCAAAATCTAAAAAAACTAACCCACCAAATGACTGATTCTCCTCGTTACAAACACACAGATTTCTTTCATTCAATGTCTCAAAAAACACAAAACATTAACATGAGCGATCATCTGATGGTATAAAATGTACAAAAAGATAACGGACAGTGTGTCTTTACCCATGAGGTACAGGTTTTCGGGTGTGGTGACGGGTAAGTTGACCACGCTGCAGAGATCAGCCTCCCCCACTCCGTCCCAACAGGTGGATTCATTGGCGCAGGTGCTGCTGCTGGATGAGTTCATGCTTTTTACCTGCAAAGACAGAGGACGCGGTGAACTTCCGGGCAGCATGTCACCGCAACGCAAGTGTGGAGACGCAGGTAGGTCTACACGACAACTGCAGGTATTTCTGCACTTAACTGCCGATCATATGTGCAGGTTTACTGGTTCACACGGGATACTGTCATCATATACCAACTCGGAAATGCTGTTCAAATCATCTTTTAGCACCGAATCTAAGGGAGCTGTCACATCAAGTGTTCCAAGTGAACTTCTCCTTCTTCTTTAGTATTCTACTCTTTCCTTTCTTAAAAAGGTCCCTTGTTTACAGTGGATTAGTGATAAGGGCCCTTCTGTTAAGGGCTTTTGTAAACTTATATTTGAGCTGGTTCCTTTGGTGCACCTCACGAGTAATCTGCATACCAAAGTCTGGCAGTCCTATCTGGATCACCTTGGATCAGACTCTGGTCACCTGTGATTTGCTTGCAACATGGACAAGTTCCTGTAACCTCCTGTGTATGATGATTCCTCAGAGCGGTTTATCGTTATTTATCTTACTATTACTTATATTGTTATTGTTCTTATGGGATAAAAATAAAAAAATCAAATAAAACGTATCGTCTCATTATTGCATCGTTTCCGGGCTTCGATATTTTAGATACAAATATCTGCGAACACAATACTCTTCCCATTCAAACCGTGCCTTCGTCTCACCGAGGCCAGGCTCAGCAGAGACCCGGACAGCTTTCTGTGGTCTCCTGTGGTGACAACCAGACCGGAGGAGTAGCCATTCTTGGAGTTGAGGGAGAGAGTGATGTTTTGACTGGTGTTATCTGGGAAGATAAAGATGAGATCAGATTACGGTGGCCGCGCCACACGAGCACGCAGCAGGATTACACCATCATGTTCGGCCGGTTTGACGACAGCAATACCACGACACTAAGTACCCTTTCCTCTTTTATTAACGGCCTTTCTGGCTCACCTGCTGCCCAGAGCCGCTTTGTAAAAACTGTCTTCAGCTCGGACCATTTTTAAGAAACAGTGTAACAGAATGTTATTGTGTTTTACCGTTCTCTGCCGAGGCCGGGGAGAAAAACTCGAAGCCGGCCCGCTCCCACTGAGGTGAGAGCGCCTTCTTTCTGCCCTTCCTCCTCTGGAAGCGGCGCGCGAGGAAGAGGAGCGAGACGGCACCGAAGGCGGCGGCTGCCACCAGCTTCTTGGTGCCTGCGCTGACATCCACCTGCAGGACGGGTGGAGGGAGAAAACACCATGTTTTTGGTGTCTTAAAAAGAAGCCTGAGCAGCACATTGGTTTATTCTCTGTTTGGTTAATCTGGGCAAAAAGAATTTAAATCAAATAAGATCAAACTAAAGGTAATTTTCCTCTGTAGCTTCACATGTTGTTACCACGTCTGTTTTCACTGACTGTGGGAGAAAATCCTAAAACTCAATATATTATGTGTATAAGGAGTAAACGCTAAAACCAGGTCCTAATAGAAATAAATAGAAATGTATCTTTGAAATTCTGAGATTATGGTACTTATAATGTGTCTGATGATATGAAGACCAATCAGCACGATGGGTGGATGCATAACACAAAGCACAGTGGATACTGGTGACACGACAAGCAGCGCTGCTGAGAAGCGGCTTCCAGCAAGTCATCTAGGTTTTAAAGACTCCGATTTCAGATAGCGTGCGTAGCCTCCATCCAGCTATAGATAGAAACACTGAATGGCAAGGGAGATTAACACACACACACACACACACTGGTGCTATGACAACAGCCATAATATTGACTTTTGTGAAAAGCCATTAAGTGGTGCTGTGGATCTGCAGTGTTTGGATGCTGTTTGTGCTATTACTACATATCAGGCACGCTCCTACCAGATCCTTACTGACTCCTGACTCTGGCCACACTGTCCTCGTGCACAATTCACAAACACTATAGCACGAGGGTCACTAAAATGAAATATTGGTGTCTATTGAACAACTAAATATTCACACGCAAAAGGTGGAAGTTATTACAATAACTGAGGTGTTATTATTGCAAACTTATAACCAGCCATTTTAATTTGTACTTTATTTGTGCACTTGCTACATATTAAAATCCACTGGCTCTGTGGGGCCTCAGATGTTTGTGCACTTTGTTTCTAAGTCTCCATTTTGAAATTTGTCCTTTTCTAAAAGATCACATTCAACATTTGTTCTCTTTTTGAAAAAAAAAGATACATTTGAATAGGGCTTTCATTATCTTTTAATCTGCAGATCATCTTCACGATTTAATCGTTTAGTTCTTAGAATGTCAAGAATTTGTGAAAAATGCTCATCACAATTTTCCCACAGCCCAAAGTAGCGTTTTTAAATTGCTTATTTTGTCCGACCAACAGCCCAAAACTAAAAGACTCTACATTTACTGTCATAAATAAAACACAGAAAGGGAACAAATCATCACAATAAAGGAGCTGGAAGCAGCAAATGGTTGACAAACGAGTGATCGATTATCAAAATAGTAAAGAAACAATACTATGCGAGTGTTATATTGAAGTGACTGTTTACACTCTTTAGTATCGCTAGTATTCAAACCTACAGTCAGTATTCATGCTCATGTAGAGCCAGGCACTGAGTTTTGGATCTAAGCCCATATATCTCTCTCTCTCACACACACACACACACACACACACACACATTACTAAAGTACAAAAAAAAAAGAAAGAAAGGAAACGTGTCACGTGACAAAACTGGAAAAGAGAAAGCGTGAGGAATGTTTGACTACTGGTAGCGCTGGATCATCAGGATGCTACTTGACACAAGGCCACAGGAGTAACACGCTCCCTGCTGCAAACAACCAAACCCTGCAAGATAACTGATAAAACCACAAGGCGTGTCTATTAAATGAGCTATTTGCTGTCATGTAACTTGTGTCTACATCCTGTGATTCACATTTAACTGGATAAAGACAACTATAACATGAGTCTGGATGTACTGCCTGAGACTTTGGAATATAATATCATGGTGGGGCTTTAAATCGTGTTTTACATTACAGTAAACTGCCACAAATGTGATTCACAAATACAGGAGCAAACAGGTAAATAGTTGTCAGCCATGTTGGAGACAATGTGGATATGTGTATGCTAACTGTTACAACAATTACTAGAATGCTAAGTCCCTAAGAGTTTGGTTTAGTTAGTTTAGTTTTCAGTTAGATACAGTTAAGATAAAGGGGAAAGAACCTGAAAGGGCAACCGTACCCTCAACAACCTCGCCTCTCGTGGGCCAGACACAGAAAACAGTAACAACTCCCAACAACAAAGCTGTTGAGCAGCTATTCCACCACAAACACAGCCTCACCTGAGCCAGAGAGCTGTACACGGACAGCGGCAGGTCGACAATGCGCAGGGCAGCGGCCTTGACAGACAGCTGGGAGCACGCGAGGGTCTCATGTGTCATTGTGGCGATCTATCCATGACTTGGCAACTCTCTTATCCTCACTGCCATTCTGCTTGATCTGAGGAGGATAACCGCAGTGACATGCAAGGATTTAACCTGGGAGGCTCAGGAGGGGATATAATGATGTTATTACATAAAGCCTCTGACATACAGTGCGTGCAAGTGGCAATGCTTCCCTAACCTGGGTAGAGTGTCAACCTCTTATAGCGTGTTATAAGAGGTTCCCAATTACCTAAAAAACGATTCCTAATTTGTACTTGCATGAGAACTATCATGAATGACACCCACCAAAGGCATGAGGGTTTTCCAACTGTAACTCAAATGATATACAAGCCAGAACAAAGTGGCTGTCTATGAGTACATAAGAAGATTAGAGGGGTTATCATTCTGCAAACATTGTATTGCTTTCTCACGTCTTATAAGCCTCTGTGTCTCCACCTGACAAGGCAACATCCAATTAGGTTTGCACAAGAGACTCATCACATGGATGATTCTCCTGTTTGAAGTCCCTTCCCCTGACAAAATGCTTCTTTTAGTAATGTTAACAATTTTTGTGTCTCTTTCAAATGTTGTCTTGATACTGATCAGGTCTATCACTACTATACAACAAAGATTGATATATCCAAACTTATAGCATCCATTCAGTAACACAACACCAAAAACATACTTCCAATAAATTATAACAAATTTCAGTTTCAAAATGTGTTTTCAGGGACGCTGACATGAATTAAAGCAGCACACTAGCTCTGAAACAGTCTAATCATATTAGCACATGGTTTGACGCTGATGATTGGCCTGGCTGAGCAGCTAACAGCTAACTTATCTAAAAAGGCTAATAACAGCAAGCAGCGCCCGGTAGATTTGGTTAAACGTGCTTGAATTAAACAGTCTAACAAATAAACTCGTCAATTTGGATGTTTAAATGATATCACCGGTACATTTAGAGGTTTTCCTCCACAGGCTCTGCTTCACTCTCCGGCTGACCTCAGCTGCTGCCGACTGAAGGACTCGAGAGGCAGCACGCGCCCATCTAACATGACTTTCAAAATAAAAGCTCACTGTCATGTCAATGGGCTGTCAGCGCCCCCTCTCGGCTTTCTCAAGTATCACACATGTGTTCAAGTTACGTTTTTACTGTTAAGTAGGTTGGACCTACTGATGGGGACCTTTTTTTTAAATTACAGATAAAACATAATTAATATTCTAAAGGTACATATTTACCCAGATTCATGTATAAATTACAAATGCCTCGAATTACATTTTGTTCTCTTCATTATTTCTTTAAATATGGAGGCCAATTTTAGAAGAACTGTTAGAAATGATAAAAAATAACTTTTGGTGAGTCAGAATTATGAGATACAAAATCTAAATTATCAGAGGGGACGTCACAAAGTCGAGATTTTTACATTTATTATTTTTTTAATGACAAGATACTAAGTTACTCAAAATCATGATAATCATAATATAAGTT
>JAVQJD010045957.1:0-22588 GCA_036023655.1 Nannoperca australis | reverse complement strand
ATTCAGTGGAAATGCTCCCCCCCCCCCCTGAAACTCTGGTAATTGTAACTTGTTAGTGTTTCCTTTCCAAGAGTTCAGTATCCACATTTTCCACAAACTGCCAGCTCTCGTTGGCTTTGAATCCAACCATTCTGTGGTTGGAGCTGGTCTGATTACTGTTTAAGTGTGCTGTTGCCCATGTGAGAGGACACAATGGCTCTTTCATTCTCATTAGTTCAATGAGACGTGTTTATTTTCAGGTCGTTGCTGTGGACTGTCGCAGGCACACTTTACCATCTAACTAGGAATGTGAAACTACGCTTTCAGTGCTGTGCCACACTCCAGAGTTTGAGCTCAACGCTGTGTTATAAATTTGACATGATGTGAAGTGATGGGTCCACATGCAAGCTGACGTGATCTGCAGTCATGGCAACCTGCATGTCACTGCAGCAAACAACGACTCAGGACTTGTCTGTCATCTCTGCTGCCCTGTACACGTCACTTTGACCACTTGAGGTTGAAATGATGATGATTGACCCACATTTCTTGTGATTTTAGTGATTAAGGAACTATTTTGAGTCTTCTAGGGTAATATCTGATTGGTTTTTGTTTCTTATTTTCATACAGTGATGGCAAAGCGCTCCAAATCTAAAGCTCCGACTCAGGTGAGAAAATCTGTCCAACAAGATTTTTTGTTCTCTGTTTTACTGAACAGCAAAAATGTGATCACTTAATTACACTTACATTCCTGTGAAGCCACGATGGAGTCCTCAAAGAGCCGCCTGCTTACATGAGCTCTCTGGCACATCAGCGTGTAGTGCCTACTTCAGACTTCAGAGGTCCTCGTTCACTTGCACTTTGCTCAGTTTCATTCAACCAGCCTGGAGATGAGAGCAGCACACAAGACCAGCAAGCTCGACAAGTTCGTTATTTCTCTGTCAGTGTCATTATTATTTAGCTGCGTGGCATAATTATATGTCTCTGTCAACGTGTGACACTAATTCAATTCATGTCACATTGTCACTTCAACATCACGCAGAGTGTTAAGAGTTTAAATGTCATTTTTAAAGTCTTGAAGAGGCCACATTAGAGTTTTGTTTTATTTTACCTAAAGTTAACATCTGTTGAGAGGAGAAGACCAACAACAAGTGGATTTGTCTCTGATTGGTAGCATTTAAACAGTCCGCCAGGAATGTCTCCTATTAACTAGGTTTGGTGCTTTGAAATGAGTTCTTAAAGCACATCAGCAGCATTTCAATTGACACACTGGCTGCAAATCAGGGTCAAACACAGAGAATGTGTGCAACTATTTCTTTAAAACATTATAATTATAATCCACAACCATCTCCTATTTAAAATGTCAACCATACTGAAAACCTCTGAGGTAAATGCTAACGTACATATGCTAACATGCTCACAATGCTAATAATTTTGAGCAGGCATAGTACTTAAGAAGTTCACCATCTTAGTTACTGTTAGCATGCTACCTTTTTGCTAATTAGCAAAGTACCACTGAGGCTGCTGTGGTTGTCAGTTTATTGTTAAAACTAATCACGAGAGGAGCTACATTTCAGGAAATCCAAAAGTTGTTGAGACATTTCACTAAAAAACACAAATGTCAACCTCATGATGGCGCTAGTGGAAAAGTCAGGTGATCCCCAAAGCCACGAGGATTCATCATCTGGGAACCCTGAATGTCTGCACTCAGTGTTGTGTCAGTCCATTCAGTCGTCGGTCAGGTGGTGAACCGACTGAGAGCCACAGTGCCAGCTTCATGTTGCTGACTCGTGCAGCACAGTGGTGATTTTAGACCTACGCTTTATCCTGTTTTTCCGTTTGATGTTCTGTTAAAGGGAAGTGATGCATTTAATGTTTCCAGCATGAGCAACAATGACTCTTTATAAACAGGAGGAAGTGGAATTTGCCGAAGAACAAAACAAAGCGCATTGATCTTATTCAAAGACCATAATGTGAACAACACTGGTGCATCTGCCACAGTTTGAGCAGCTTAAAAGTCTTACAATATAAATGCAAAACACCTACATAATGTAATGTCCTCAGCTTTATCCCCCTCTTGTCCCATCTAGTGTCCCTGCAGAAGACGGTTGTTTACATGATTCCTATATAATCTACGTACTGAAATAAAAGCCGCTCTGTCACGTGACCGTACTACTTCTACATCACTGCAAGTGGGCTGATGTTGAACTGACAGATCTGTAAGTCAGTGCGTTCTGGCACAGTCACAGAGTTGTTACACAGTGGAGAAGCACTGTGCACTCATTGTGTGTGATAAGTTTGAGAGTGGACATCTTCCTGCTGCAGCCAGTGTGTGGACAGGGAGACATAGGAGGTCCCTGTCTGAGGAGCAGAGCTACACGGGGCCGCCAGCGTCATGTAGCGTCTGTTTTGAATCCCATCTCGTAGAAAACCACTAGTACTTGCACGCTGACAAAAAAAGTACAAAAATAAAACACAGCTTTGTTCTGACATTTCCAGAGAACGTGAGAGATCTGCCTCAAGTGATGAGTGCTGATGTCATGTCTATTCTTTATATCCGCGTTCTTTTAACCTGTCGTATAAAAAGAATTTGTTGTCACCTTTTGCAAATGGAATAATTATAGTTTTTTTCCTATGAGATGACACTGTTGTTGTTGCTTACGTGCACCTACGGGGAGAAAAAGCTAAATACTGTATAAGCGTTGCAGGTCTGTGTCTTTAAAGAAAGGGCAAAGGTGTTAAAGACCAAACTACGATCAATTTATCTTCTTCAATAGACAATAAGGGGGGGGTCCATGAACATTCCCATCGTAACCTGCGTGTGCTGGGAAGCCTCAGAGAAGCCTCACAAGTCTGTCTGTCACACTGTGAAGATATGTGAATGATTTCATTATGATTGCATGTGAGGTCCAACAGCTGAATGAAAGAAAGGTTTGTTCTTTCTTTCTTTTTGAAATGTCACTCACGCATTCAGGTCATACAGCAAACTGTACAATCACTCTATTCAAAACTCTTAACTGATGATTATTACATGATATAAGACAGAACTTCTTTCGTCCTGAACAAAACGATTGACAGTTCACGACTCCCCCTGAAAGCCTGCTGACAGATGAACAGAAACAGCCATGGATGAAGAAATAACTGTATTTGACACATGATGCCTGAACATTGGCGTTTATAATCTTAAATTATAGCAGATCCATTCTGTAAAAGCTGTTATCATGATGCCAAGTAAGATTTTTTTTACTTGCAACAAGCTCATTGGGTCTGGTTATATTCCTCTTTGGGGAACTTCAGCAGCAGGAACAACAAAACCTCATTTGTTTACCTGACAGCACTAATCACAATCAATGGCCTCTGAATAAGGACGCGTTTGTCCGGCTCAGTCGGTGCATGCCAGATATCAAGAGCTGCTGTTTTCCAATGGGGAGATCTATAATTGGAGAGCAGTCTTTCCCCAAAGCAAACTTTTAAAATGAGCCTTAATTTGGAAATAAAAACTGGTTCCACTTGGTTTCATGTCAGGTTTTATGTTACAGTGATTTTGTGTTTTTTTTGGTTCCAAATGAAGTATTTTTTGAGAGAATGGTTAAAGTTAAAGCCTCTGAATCATCACGTCGTAGCTGAAGTCTTTACAAATACAAATGTCAGAGAGGCTGCCGTGCTGAGACTGCAGAGACAAGTGTTACAATGTTAACTGATTAAAGACATCATGTAATTTCAGAGGAAGAAAAAGCCCAAAGAGAAGCCAGTTGCTTCTGTCCAGTCAGAAGTTGTGGTGAAGGATTGTGTGGCTCTTGGCCGGGAGCCAGCGTGTCCGGCGGTGAGGAAAAGGAAGAGACGACCTCTTAAAGCCGGGATGGAAACTGTGACTGCAGTGAGACCAGAGAAGGTGAGCAATGTTTCTCCACCACGTGTCATATTTGCTTTTGTATGAGTGGATGCCTGAAGAAACACAAAGACACGTTTCTTTTGTCAAATATTGTAGTTTGTTCATTTATTGTGGCCATGAAAGTGGTGGATTCATAAAATAGATTTTTACCCAAGTGAATGGAAATGTGTGTTTTTCTCAATGCACTTATCATGTTGGAATTATAATATATTAGGTTTGCACTAAATCTGTTACTAAAAAGTTATTTTAGCAGTGATTCAGCTCAGTTTAAAACTAATCACAATATATTTTAGTGTTAGGGAATAAGTTTACGTACATTTTTATTATTATTATGAGTTTAAATTGTATTTAAAATACCTTTTCTGTGGTATTTTTTATATAAATGTGTTCTGTGGACACTTTAAACATAAAATAGCTCATTGTTAGATACCTCACTAGAGTCCTCATCATTAGTAAGGAGTTATGATAAAAAGTCTCCATTGGTTACCAGTGTTTCTTGAGTGCTTCTCCAGATTTACCCACTGAGCACACTGTTGTCTTACTCTCTCTCTCTCTCTCTGCTCATTCAGTGAGACAGTGTTGTTCTTTAAAGGGGTTTTAAGGTTGGTGGTTCCTCTCACTGTCAGGCTACAAATTCCTCACAGGAGTTGCTCACATCCCATCGTCCTGGATACAGTAAACCTATAACAGTAATTATAACATGTCCAAACTGACCTGGACTAACCTTCACCTTCCTCAGAGCTCCACCGCTCTCTCGCTTCAGGAAGCACTTGGTTGATCGGATTGAACCTTCAGCACAATGGGTACAAAGCCGGCACAGACACCGGCATTCAGAACTGATGGCACGCATCGTTTATGAAAAGAGGAACGGGCTCAGACTGGTCCTGAGCCAGCGCTTCAGCTCCCCCAGCCCCTCGACTTCACCCCCACACCCGCTGATTAATCCTCCAAGTGGGAGGCAGATAATGTAGTAGGGCCACACAAACAAGCAATCTATCATTAATGGGGCTGCGATTATGTAATGGCTCAGCATGAACCATATTGGGCCTCATTTGGAGCAAAGAAGAAACATGAAAACACGACAAAGAACAAACAACTCGCAAGGCAAAAGGAAACTAAATGGAACACATTTCCTGATTGATAGCTTCTTGTTTGCATTTTCATGACAGTAAAGTACAAAGTGCAGGCAGAGGGCGGCTGGACCACAATTGCCAGCATATAGGAGGTGAGCCAAGACGATTTGGAAGAATTTTTTTTGGTTGGTTTTGTTTGTTTTTAGACATCATAAAGACGTTACCATATTTCATGGCCTTTTTCAGTAATATTACTTACAACTGCAAACTTGGATCTACAAGGTTCTGTCTAGATTAAAGGCGTTTTGTCCAAAATCATCAGGCAAAATTATTATAAAGTGGGTTCATTTTTTGTTTTGTTCGATATAACCCCAAAAGACCTGATTAAGTTTGATGTAATGTTCACAAAGACATTAAATATGATCCCTTCTGCAAGTGTAGAGTCAGTGTAGCCACAGTTATATGTACTATCACAGCAGCCCATCTGTTTCCACATGCCAGACAGATGCTGAGCTCAGCGGTAGTGTGCTGGCACTTCCTCTCTAGTAACAGCATCCTAAAAATGTGTGAAGTTCAAGGTAGAACTTCCCAGAAATCCCCAATCTGACAATATTATATACATATATATAACAATATATATATATATATAGTTTAATTTGACAAATGTTGAGCCCTCTTAGAAATCTTACACACGTACACATTACATGCATTAACAAGAATAAACCTCGTGTAACGCGGGAAGGAGCCCCTGCCTCTGATTGCACGCTGCAATCAACCTGACCTGAGCTCAGTTTCCACATGCGCACCGAGCACGCAGTCAGATCTCTCCTCTCATCTTCGTCTTAACGCGTGCCTGCCTTTTAGCGACGACCTTCCAGCTGTAAGGCATCCATGCAGCCGGAGGGAGCAGATTCCTCCTCTCGGCTCGCCCCGCACCCCGGATCAGTGCGGGTCTGACCGGCGGAGCATCCCGCGGTCAGGATACCGCAGGACGCAGGCGCGACGCCCGCTGCAGTCGAGGACGATGGCTCTCAAGTTTGAGCGGATCTAACTGGGACCAATCCGCCCACGGTACCGCTGCAGTGAACGGATTTTTGCGATCGTTTACCGGGGACCAAAACATCCGTCATCCTGGATATTTTTGGCGTGAGTAAACCGGGGACACAGATTGGTTTATAGAGTGCGTTTTGCCGCATCGCTGCAACGCGATCACATGATGCTGATGTTATTTAAAAACCTGCAGATTAGAAATATTCCCACCACTATGAGAGGGTGTTTTCTTCTGCATCATCCTAACCTGTCGAACAGCAGGTGCACCTGTCGGGTCTGTCGTCACTGCGGCTCAGGTTTCAGGTGTGGCGGTGCAGTGCAGTTCAGAGCAGCTCAGAAGTCTTCTGGGTGGGATCCAGACTTGACAGCTTTCTCAGTCAACTGATGATCAACAGATCCAGTCCTAATGAAGTCCATCAGTTGTTCACAGTTTCAAGGGTAGCAGAGAGAGAGAGAGAGAGAGAGAGAGGAGCCTCAGCTGTCAGTGTGATTCAGCCGCTGCCAGTCTGTTCATACCAACACACACCACTTAACCTTCTTCCATTTCCAAGTCCTGAGAGTTTCAGGAGCATACTCTCTAATGCTCCTCAAGGTTGCCTGGTAACTCTGCATCACCCTTGTGCTTTCAGCTTGCTCGGATGAAGGCCATACAACAAAGCAAAGCCACTCTGAATAGTGGTGGGTTAGAGACAGGAGCACAGACGTAATGTTTTAGAAGATGTTTACTATGTGTAGTAATTGTCACCGGGTTAAAGCAGGAGACTTTTTCGACACCTTATTGTTGGTGCATGGTGTTAGAGAATAGATCAGTGCTCTGCAGCACAGCAATGATTAATTCAGTGATCAAAAAGGCTCACACTTGACTGACTACAGCAGGCTATACACAAAGGATTCATATGCATAGTGATAACTTTCAGTGGTGCTTCGAGGCAATCTTGCTGTGTGCGGGCTATTTTAGAAGCTATGAATTTTTAAGACTCCTACCTTGTGTAGCTGTAACCTTTCAAACAGCCTGGCCTGCATTTTCATAAAGTATTTAAACGATATATGTTACTGTATGTGAAAGACTGGATCCTAGATGCCCAAGCTGAATCCAAACAACAGCATTAGCTGTCCGGTGCTAATCAAATAGTGGCCAAATGCCCATGTTTCCATTAAGATGAGTCAATGAACTGCCACAGGAAAGCGTAATGTGTTACTTACAGAGGAAAACACTGTAATAGGTTTGTGTATGACATATTGGGGTACCAAGCAGTAAATGTGCTCTGGACTGAGCTGCAGATTTTAATAAAGGTTAATAATATAAGAAATAAATAGTATTGCAGTGCTGCAGTCCGAACAACAAACTATAAGTTCCCAGAAATAGCTCTTAGCTAAATCATAACCTGAATGTAAGCTGAGGACATTACTCCTGGGAGGTCAGTCCAATCAGAGAGGCCGTGGCTGTGCAGCCAGCGCCCCTGTGGAGCATCCTGTGAGCTGGATGGTGACTCAGCTGAAAAGGAAGCTGGGAGTGTGGTTACGCTGTACAGTACATCAGCAGCACCTGCCCTGCTCCTCACCAATGAGCTGCCGCGAGGAGCTGTGAAAAATACTCCTCCTTCAGACCGCACTGAGCACTGAACTGCAACACTGAGCACTGAGTCCAACTCCTTTGCATGAAGTCTAAACATAGGGCAGGAAAATAATTCAAAATCATTATTTATTCACTTTCTGTTTTATTTAAAACTAGTTTTTGAAGTTTTTTGTGATATATGTGTAAAGAGTTACGTCTGATTCTATTTTATGTAATTTTGCATGCATTTATCATATTGTGTTAAACATCTCTAATATCATTGATTTCAGCCATATCGTGCAATAAATATAAAGGTATAAGTATTTAAGACCGTTATTATTTAAATATACTGTACTGTCACGAATATAACATGATGTTTTATTCTAGAAATGACTAAGAGTTGTATTATATTAGGACTAGACATTTTCATTCTCACCTCCTGACGCTTCTGTTTACTTTATATAGGGAGCATGTTGCTTTAAGAGAGCGTTGCATTTTGGGTTGTTGTAGTTTTATGTTAAGCTAGCGAGTTCACACCTGACCGTTAACAAATATTTTCTAGAGTCAGTCAGTCCAAAAAGTTAGTCGTCTTAGTCATGTTAGTCGAGTTAAAAAGCTTTTGTGCTGACTAATGTTGACGTTAGGAAATTAGGAGATTAACTATCAAGCCGAGACCAAACCTCTTAACCGCGAAATGGACAGGCGACCAAAAATGAAGGTGTCACAAAAAGTCATGCTAGAAGATGGTAAGTCCACAAAAAACAGCTAACCTACCGGTGAAGTTAACAAAATGTAAAAAATAAAATAAAATACCTTGGTGGTCCCAACTGGTGAGTGAAAAACAGAATTAGAGAAAGTCTGTTAAAAGTTACCAGAGCTGTTTTTAAGCCGTTAAAATCACCAAACAGCTAAATTCGACTGTTAGCATGTTGGTTCTGTAATAGAGATAATGTACCGCTATCCAATTAAAAATGCCATGTAATCTCTGTTTTTAAAATGGTCTTATCCTGTAATTAACTTATTTGTATTCCCTTAGTATTGGTTTACTTTGGTTTTATTTAAGTGTGACTATACATCTTGTTAAGCATATAGTTTAGTAGTTTATTATTATATTTATTATAATGTCAGAAAAGCAGGCTTGTCTTGTAGCCTGTCTGGGCCAATGTGTTATAATTCCTGTAAACACTTACATGCCAATATCTCAGTATGTCATCTGGTCTGCATGAAAACAGAATAAACCACCTGCTGTGATTTCCAGAAAGTGTAAACCGGAATATTTAAAGGCCTTGGTAGCCTGGTTCATATATTTGGTGGTTGTGTTGCCATTTAACAATAACTTCTATGTTCTTGTCCATCCAGACCATGGAGGAGGTGAAGGACAAGCCCAAGAGGAGGCCTCTGGTCAGGGCTGCGTCGGAGGAGAGCTCCAGTGATCTGACTTCAGTAAGTTACTCTCCGTCCCCTGGAGACACGCTGCCCTGGAACCTGCCCAAACACCATCGCCTGAAGCGCTCCAAGTCGGCCTCTGGAGATGTGCTGGACCCCGCAGAGAGGGCCGTCATCCGCATTGCAGGTACGCTGTTCACATAGAAAGAACATGTTTTCTTTATGTTCCTGCTGTGGTGCTCTGCTGTAACTCTGGCTGTTAATACTGTTACTCATGTAGCATTTTATAATGAACAGTTGATCGTATCACTTTGGAGCGGCTTTGTGATAATTGTGATACCTCACTGTGGCTGCTGGCATGTTGTGACTCTTGTTGTCATCCGCTTGTTGCATCAGCTGTTGTCTAAAATGTGCACTTCGAGTTGAAAGCTGGAGTTTTCTGTCAGTGCTGTCGGCTATTGACTCATTGCTTTTACTTCACAGAGCTGAGGATTCGTTGCATGTGGTAACTTTCTCCGGTCTGTGTTTGTGTTCTGGGCACAATCCCCAAATGATCAGCTGTGATGCTGCTGGTTGCTTTATTACCATCATGTAGAGCTGCATGCAGGTGCAGGCGTTTGCTAGACAGAAATCCTGCTCTTTTATTTTTATGCTATGTATTAATCTATGTATGTTTTCTTTGGTTGTTGATTCGCATGTGCATTATGAGGCTCACCTGCTGTTGACTTAGGCAGTAGTGAATATTTTAGGCGCTAGGGCTGAATTGGTTGTTGCTGTTGTTTTGGGGATTGGCCTTGTGGGCACATTGATGAGCTCACTTGGTTTAGAGATGTAAACAGGATTGTTGTCTTGTGCGCGGCTTATTCATATAATTATTTCCCTGTAATCTTGCCTTCATGGCTTAATGGCAAGATGGGTAGTCTCGATCACATTTTCTCCGCACACTTTGTATTCAGTCAAGCACTGAGATAAAGGATTTACTCAAAAGTAATGGGTTTGTGTGACAGCTTGTTTACTGTTTCTGAACTGTAGTTTACACTCCCAACCTTAAAATGATACCAATTTACTGAGGATCATCTGCTGCTTATGAACAGCACAACAACATTTCATAGGAATATACTGTATGCTTTAAACCATGAATCTTAGGGAATATGCGTGTTTAAATATCGTATGTATGCACAGGAGCTAATTATCAGGTCTATTGTTGGGTTTAGCTCTATCCATCTTAATTCACCAGAAACTATATTACCTGCAGTGGCCGGAGGTGCTTTAAAAACCATTTAGTTTTACTTTATTTAAGAAGAAATGTCAAGACCTACCTTTTCCAAATTGCACACATACTTTACACTCCCCCAGAGACTCCTGTAGGCAGTTGAGAGAGATGTATTATGTCGCAACATTATTATCATCATCTCTCATTATGCACATTTATTTCCCATGTGGGGAGGTTTCAGACTGCCATGAATGTCTCATCATCTACCAGGTCCAGGTTCTGCAGCTCCTCCACCTCTGTTAAATGTCTGAACACTGAGGCAGGGCTCAGATGATGTGACCCGCTGCCTCAGCACTTCCTGTGGTGGCTGTTGCGTCTCTTACAGTCCCCCCCCCCCCCCGTTTGTCTCTGTTATTGATTTGATGGGGTGGGGTACTGCAGCAGTATGGTGTGACTGGGTATTATTATCTCTGAACACACAACAGCAGCAGGATTGTATGACTCCTAACACTTCTGCAGAGCTGCTTGATGAGCTAGAGTTTAGGAAGTGGGATATCTGGCTAATTTATTTCTGAAGATTGAAATGTTCACTTAAATGTCCTTCTCACGACTTGCTGTAGTGCCTCCAGACGTCAGCAGGACGCAGGAGAATGAAATATATTAGATAAAGGCCACTGTATCAATAGTGTCTTGCTGGAATGCTGCCATAATGGCCCTGGCCCGATTCATTAGCCTTGTGAGACACATACAAGTCTGGAGCTGCAGCTTTATCTCACAACAGATGGAGCTGCAGGCAGTTTGAGAGGCTGACAGTGTTGGCTGATGTCAGTATTTTTTAAAGTCTTTAACATGCTAGCTAGATCAGATAACTTTGTCTCCTGACAGTTGCTTTGTTGACGTCTGTGCGGAGTGCTAGTGATGAAAACACAAAATAAATGAACACTGGCATATCAGAACAATTGTAGAGAGGAGGGGAGTGAATGGTCCTGGTTTAACATGTCACGTGTTGTTATTGGCCATGTCTCGTAACGACCACCAAGGGCTGGTAGCCATAAAATGGTTGAATTAACAAATGTGTAAGTGAGTTATTTACTGGACTCATGAGGTGCTTAACATCTAGATGAAGAGAAAAACATGAATCTCTTACCACAAATGCAACAGGATAATTATCCACAATTTTAAATAAACAGTATAATTGAATTCACAGTTTAGTTTACCATACTGGCAACTTATTCCCAGTAGCTACTTTTTCATAGCTGGGTTCAAATCTTACTGAGCATGCTCACATTAGCATTTAGCTTAAAGTACAGGCTCACAGAGACACTTGCACTCCTGTAGACGCATCGTTTGTTTTATTTCCTCTGATCAAATCTTATTATAATAGTTGGTGAAACCAGATAACCAAATGCCCCAGCAAGAAGTATGAAAGGATACCTTTTGAATAGTTTGAAGGTGTATTTGGAAATGCATATCTTTGGTCAATGACATGTAAATGTTCCTTTTTGCTCTGAACAGAGACCAGGCATACTGTCTGTCTAAAGTAGGCCTTCATGTGATATTACGCACTCAGTCTTGTTACATAGACCTTCAGCTCTGTGAAGTCCTTCCTTTCATTTAGTGAGTTTCTGTTACGCCTGGTATCTGAAGCGCATGCCTTCAGAGGAACAGACAGCTTTTCAACAGATTATTTTTCCCCCCGTAGACACTTATGAGATCATAACTTGGGTACAGCTGTGCAAGTTATCATCTGTCTTATGTTTATTCACAAAGTTGTGGTATAGTGATAATATGAACACAGTGGTGTCCTTAAAGATTAGCTGGTCTGTGGTCGGTTCCTGAATGCACAAAACAAAATAAGTTTTTTTAATAATAATCTGTGATCCAGTTTCTCAGTGAGAGATACAACATGACCCACAGTGTGGGAGAGCAGTACAGTGTTATTGCAGTACCAGTGAACCTGTCATCCAGAAACTGACCTTTATCTGGTTCTTCCTCCTGAATTAGATATCTGTCTCTTATGTGTTCCTTCATTTAGGTTCATCCCAGTAATGCACATGAATTCAATCTTTAGTTCAAGAGAGACAGATTCAGAGGAATTATTCACAATTGCAGTTTTTGTCAGAATTGTGAATCCATTATTGATTTTATAGTCTTCACTATGGCTGCTCGCGTCAGCATTGTGTAAGGGACCCTGAAGCACTCTTTTGTGACTGACAAGTGCAAAGGATTGTTTCCTCTGTCATTCATAAAAGTGTGTGATGTTTCTTTCCTGAAGCTTTGCCACTTCCCCTAAGAGTGAAGACTGTCGCTGTACTTCCAGTGTTAACAGATAATGCATAGCCATTTTAATGTGATGTGAAAAGTGCTTTAGATTACTGTTTACCTCAATGATCATTCATGTTTGTGCAGTATACATGCTGGACACTAGAGGACAGTGTCCGAAGATAACGTACTGTAGTGTT
Source organism: Nannoperca australis (assembly GCA_036023655.1). Taxonomy (NCBI): domain Eukaryota; kingdom Metazoa; phylum Chordata; class Actinopteri; order Centrarchiformes; family Percichthyidae; genus Nannoperca; species Nannoperca australis. The sequence continues at coordinate 9,981 of JAVQJD010045957.1, read as the reverse complement.
TCCCTTCACTGTTCCTGATAACAGCGTTATCTTCTGTCACGAACCAGTCATTTAATTCCACATTGAAGTCATTTGAATTCATTTTCTCTACGTAGAGTCTCATAGAACTACATGCAGTAACATGTTGAGCTGAGTCATATAGCTTGTCGGGGCCATTGGCCAAACAAGGTTGTCAATTACACTTGATTCAATTTATACCACACAAGGAAAGCAATACATTACTTGTTACATTACTTTATGTCCTCTAAAGCACTTTTACAAGGCTGTTTGTGTTAACTCGGTCAGCAAATATATTCAAAAACTTCAGAGACAAATAGATTATATCATTAAACCGCTTTACTTTTAAGTTAGATGTTTCCTACATGACATTCTTTATTTTAAATGTAAATTTAAACTAAAGGAAAAACGCTTGTTTTCTGTGCCTTGCAGAGAAGTTTGGAACTATATTTATTACTGTACTTTATCCATTCTTTTGCCTATTTTCTATCTTATTTTACTTCAGTTTTAGTTGTAACTATTTGTTTTTATAGTTAAAAGAGTGCGACACACAAACGTCTGCTTTGTCATGAAAGCAGCATTAACCAAAAGAAAGGTTCTCATGGTTAAAGAGGCGAACATGTCTGCCACCGCGGTAATTACTGACATTGGAACAGTTAACGCTAATCTATTACAGTAATATATTGCTTTAATTCATTATCCCTACACGGACTATATTTCAACCTGTGATTAGTTTACAGTCTGCCAACCTGTAAGCAAGTAACCAGACAACAAATCAGTGAATACGTGAAAACAAACAGTCAATGAATAGTGAGGAGGAGGTGGTATCCGTCCTCAGACGTGTTGTTATTGTCCTTTTCTTTTAGCAGAGAACATAAATTAGTGGCAGAGCCGGGGAAGAGAGGCTTTAGTCTGCTGATGTGTGGGAGAGCTGGTTGGCACTGCAGTCAGCCACTGGAGCCAAAGCCAGACAAGCAAACAGAGACAGAAGTGAGACTTTCTCATCCGCTGGCCAGTGATGACAAAACAGTGGGATCCTTTAAAAAAAAAAAAGTTTTAAATACACTGTGGCTTAGAGATATTCATAAACGTTGCCCATCAAATAACAATATCAGAGCCAAATTGTTCTGTCTGCTGTAGAAAAGAAATCATGGAATAAACAATCGAGTTTTAAATTGGTGATCTGTGAGACGCTCTTTATTTTGCTTTGGTGACATTTTTAGTTCATGTGGTTTGCACTGCACTTCAGAGGCGACTTGTCCAGCAGTTTACACTGTGCAGTGACATGTTTTCCTGTATTTTCTGTATGATACAGGTTGACTCTCTGACTTTTTCATGGTGGCTGTCACATAAACAGCAAAGCTGATTTCTTTTCTTTTTAGGCCAATATCAAATGTGATATTTGAGTTACACTCTTAGGGCTGCATATATCTGATATTCACAGTCATAGTTTATGAAGTGCTGTAATAATGCTTTGTAATCAGATTGTCTACTCTGTTGTATCGAATCAAGTTCTTATGTTGTAGATCTGTCAATTAACGTCAGTTTAAAAAGTCCAAAAACAGAAGTTTATTTTAATAATCTTTAAAAACAATGATTTATATTCAACAAAATCAATGTGATCATTTCAGCTTTAGTCTTGTATTGCCACTGTATTCCTGCTGTAAATGTTTGTTTCTGTAAAACGTAAAGATCTGTTTATCGAAAAATGAAAGTTTCTCCTATAAACAGTGAGGATTAGTTTGGTGTTTATCAGATTCAGTTAAAAGTTGGCTCAGTTTATTTGGATATTAATTGTTTTCAGAGATTGAGGGAGTTTCAAAAACCTCCTCTGCAGATGCTGTCGCTGCTGGAACTCATTAAAGATGAACAACCTTTTCTGCAACTCACCTTTAGGTCGTAACTCACTGGTTGAGAAACGTTGCACTTAGTTGGGCGGCTCATTGTTTAAGCGACTCAGGGTGTTTAAATATTTTTCACATTCTGACGTGAAGGATTGCAATTGAACTGCAATTTTTGTGCTGATGAAATTCTCATAAATTTCCTGAAAGCTAAGCAAACAGAAACTCCCAGCTGTATGAGAAAGTGATAACACGCTCACATGTGCTCAGGCTGCCAGGATATCTGCCATATTCTGGTGCTTTTAACAGTGACAGTGTAGATGCACATTATTATTATTATTATTATTATTTTGTGTTGCATTTTGTCATGCGTTTAATTCAAAATGAAGTTCCTTCAGAGCTTATAATTATATTAGTCACTACCAATTTACGATGTAAGTTATTTAATTGTTATTTCTGGTTCAGTAGTATTAGCAGGTGGTAGCATTATTGGCAGGTGGTATTGATCAGTGCTCAACGCTCTTAATTCAGCATTCATTCTTGAGCTTTAATGCCTAAAGAAACAACACATGAGCCGGTCTATGTCTGTTCTGTTGGGTTTTGTTAATGCATGAGTAGTTTTGTGTATTGTTCAAGTTCATGCAGCAACTTGCTTCACACTAACCCTCTTTCAATAGCAGAAAAAGTACATGTGTAACTAATAACTCAATAGATTTCTATTGTGTGCATTAAGTTGTAATTTGGACACAAAGATGGTGCTGTCAAAAAGGCCGGTCTTACATAGATATATGAATCCCAAAGCAACAATAACAAAATACTATCAATAAAAAGGCCTAAACAACCACAGCAATTTAACTTAATGGCAAAATCATCCAAAGAATCGACACAAAATATCTACTCCTATCAACTCTGGAAAGTTTTCTATTTCTTTTTGGAAAGAAATACTCTTTGAGTAAATTTCCTCCTTCCGTTTCCAATTTTCCTGTCACAGAGAAGTTCTCTGTGCTTCTTCCAAGCACCACTTCCTTGTAGGAAGATCCTCGTGTAGCTGCAGTTTTTCTTGGCGTCCTGACGTACTATTGTCACTGCTTCGTCTGGGAGGGTCTGTGATTTCTGTTTTAACTAACATTCACACTCCTTGAACTGCGGGGCCTGAGAGTTAGACTCATTTATAGCCACTTGACAATAGCGTCAGTTCAAATGCTCCTTCATGTGAATGTAAATGGATGGAATCAGATTCATTTTGAGATTCCCACAGCTAAATCAAAACAGGGCAGTCAACACTGATGGATACTGTCAGATCACATGAGTTCATTAAGTTTTGGCTTATGAGGTGCTGCGTATAGAAAACGAGTATTATGAAGTCATCATTATGTGATTTCATTTCAGTTTATTTTGGCACAAGTGTTGCTTTGTAGGGAAAACATCACATCACATGAATGTTTTTTTTATTTTATCTGAAAGCAATAGAAGTTCTGTCTCACGGTTTTAGCTTTAGTTTCTTTTTATTGTGGTTCTAATTTTCACACACTTCCTGAGTGGTTTCGCTTTGAGCTGCGTGATCCGGCACTGCTCCAGTGTTTTGGCCTGCACTGAAGAGGTGTGGTCCTCTGGCATTAAAACTTCAAATTCTGCCGTCATTCAGTTTTGGGAATATGACGTGACTTTTAAGGGGAACCATGCAAGTGTTCTGGGAGGTTATTTTAAAGCTGTTGAGTAGCACAGGATCCACTTGCCGTGCCTTGCCCTAGTTTCTCCAGCACTTTACTCAAATAACCCCACGCTGCTCCGTCATTTGTTTTTTCACCGAGGTTGTTGTGTGTGTCTCTATCAGTCGGCCTGTGCGGTGTGTGTGTGTGTGTGTGTGTGTGTGTGTGTTTGTAGCTCTGCCTCAGCTGGTATCTATCTCTGTGGTGTGTGTTTGCCTCTGTGCCTTTAAGAGGAGGGTCTGATATGTGTGTGTGTGGGGGTATTTCTCAAGCAGAGGAGGGGAGTGGTGGTGGTCTGAAATGAAATCTACAGCTTTAGAGGGGAATACTGTGACAGTGTGTGTGAGGAAGAAGGTGGGGGACAGACAGATAGGTGGACAGAAGGGCTTTTATCTGCACTGACGAGCACAGTGCCAGTGGCAAGTTTAAAAGAAAGTTTGAAGAGAGAGGAAGGTGTCCAGACTCGGACTCAGTCTCAGCCAGGCCATGTCCAGGCCCATGTGTGACCCAGGTCAGCGGCTGTCAGAGGAGCAGGACTATGTGCAAGCCTATGAGAACGTCAGAGAGAAGTATAAAGGTAACAACATCCCCCTTTTCTCTTCTTTAGTGGCATTTTTACTGTAAATACTACGTTGAGGGCATTGTTTCAATGAGTGTGAGTGATTGCATGCTTCAGTGAGCAGAGCATGTTGACTTACCAGCATTTAATGGTTCCATATCGATTTACACAGATGATTCAATGAGATGTATAACAGGAAGTCTAATATTTCTACTGTAGGAATGACACTGAAATGTGGTCTCAGACTTTGGCACTGGCCTGCTGGAGAGACATTATGAAGTTCAGCATCAAATCTCTTGTTATTATGAAAGTTGGAGACTGGTGGAAGTGACACACCATGGTTTCCTGCAGAGTTTAAAGGAAAGACGTCTTTCTGAGATGCAGGCGGCTGAGCTGTGGCCTTCAGGTTAACCAATCAAATATCAGTAAAACACAAAGGAGTCTTACCATCGTCCATGTCCTCTTCTCTGACCTCACAGCCTCCTTTGCATGCAGAGGAATCGCTGGGCAGTGTGGGTACAGAGAGGGGGCTGAAAGTCACAGGTCCAACAGTGCAGTGTGAGTGATGAGCTACCAGCCAACAAGGTGGCACATCAGGAGAACACTCACCTGATTGTGCCTGGGTAAACACTGCCATGGCTTCATAGTGTTTTTCATTACAGGAAGCAGACACAGGAAGCCGGATCAACCTCAGAATGTTCCTGCGGCTCATCTGCTTACTTGATTCATGAGTCTGAATTTGACCAATGCAAAGGAGAGAATCACGACCTCTCTGCTGCAAGTAGCAGCAGGTTCAAACTGTGTTTCTGTTACACTGTCTGATTCACGTTTCTGCCACCAGTTTCTCACTATTCCACGTGGACAGAAACATAGCAATGTACCTGCAAAGGGAGTAAAGACGCAGACTGCAAGTTAGCAAACATGGATCTAAACAATGCATTACAACAAATGTGTCATGAGAAAGGAAATACATTGAGCACATTTGTCAGGCTTTAAGGATATAATGCATTGTGGTGAGAAACGTTCTCATCAACGTTTACGAGAAACTCCACAGGGAACCTTTAATTGACAGTTTTGATCATTAATTAATCAAAAATGTACATTTGCTGGTTCCACCTTCTCAAATCTGAGGATTTGCTGCTTTTCCCTTTTTCATCTTTGGATTGTTGTTTGCTTTCTGTTTAATAGGTCACCTTTGGCTCCAGGACATTTTGTAATGATGCAAATGATTAATCAATTAATAAAAGTCACGAATTAGCCCCCCAAAAAATCAATAATCAATGGACATTGTTTGTTGCAACCCTGATCAAAACCTTGTCATTCAGTGTAAAAGTCTACTGCTTAACCGACGCTCAAGCGCTGACCTTCATGACCGTGTAGCAAGACCAGGCTTCAAAACAAGAGCTTCATAGAATTTGAAATAAATTACTGTATTTGCACATCTAATATTATTGTAATCCAGACTAAGTTGCTTGAAGCACTGAAACAAGCTGTCTTTGTTCAAACTTTCAATTAAGTGTGTATTGGAGGAACAGGAAGACATTATTGAGTTGTTGATCAGCATCCTCTTGCAGGTGAATTACATCAACCCCTGGAGGTGGTGTGGGCTGGACCAAAGGCTGACAGGAACAGCTGTGCTCTCATATCTCACTTGTCATCCATATACAGTAGGACATAAGTTTAGAGCCACGAGTAGTTTTGTCCTGTGCAGGCTTTATAGTGTGTGTGTGTGTGTGTGTGTGTGTGTGTGTGTGTAGCTGTGTCACTGAGAAGCTGCACGGATGCTCAGCAAACTCTCTTGTTAAAAATAGGTCAGAAATAACAACAGAAATCGTAACTGTGGTCACAATCTCCACCCCACAGACCATCAGCGAGGACGAGCCTGGCTCTCTGTGTTGGGAACAGTATCACTCCATCCAGTCATGGCAGTCTAACAGTTTTCTTCCCATGCGATTACCTACTGTGCATGTCACTGATGGGCAGAGCTCCTGCTGTGTCGCTCTGGCACCAGTCTAGTGCTCCACGCCCCAATTATAACCTCCAGGCCCTCTGCCAAGATCTCACTTCCTGTTACTTCTTTCTTCTCGTTGGTTTTTGACTTGTTTTAGATGATTGTCTAGACACAAAAGAGGGTATAAAGAGGGTGAAAGTTGTTTTCCTCAACCTTGTCCCCGGACGGTTTGATGCTGATCTGGTTTTTGAGCTAAAAGCGACCTTATTGTTTTGAGGTTTGTCATGAGATGTCAGCTATTTATCTCCAAGGCCTTTGTGTGTGTGTGTGTGTGTGTGTGTGTGTGTGTGTGTGTGTGTGTGTGCTGAATAACTCAAATATGGCCTACTTAACACTGTGTTCATGTCATACTGACGGCAGCAGAGGAACAGGCTGACACCTCGAAAGTGTTTTATTAGTTTAAAGACTTCCAAATGGACTTTTGTTAATGATTTTTAAATGAATACTGATGTTCCTCATTTATTGTAAGCAGGTGTAATTATTGATATTACTGTGACTTAATGGATTATTTAAAATTCTTATTACCTCGCTGTGCTGACAGAGATAGATGCTCTTCTATTTTTACCACTTGAGTTGACACCGGTGCAAAATTCATAACACTAGTGAGAGATATCAGATCCTGGGAGAAAAGTATCCCTCATGTGCAACTTGTATTTACCACCTGGATGTCGAACGTAAACTGTTTTCCTTAATTGGCAGCTTCTGTATATGCACTGTATCCCATACCAAGTTGTTATTCCTCAACACGCTGTCTTACGAGCCTCATTTGCAAAAGTTATTACAACAGGTGAAAATATGCCTCTCGTGGGAATGATGAAGTGGAGCTTTGTCTTTTAATAGCAACTGAACAGATCTATTAGTGTAAAACATGCAGCTCTGCTTTAAATACTCCCTGCAAATATATCCCTGGAGTTTGCTCTGTCAGTCTTCAAGTTGTTCTGGTTGAAAGACAAACTTAAAGGACTTGTTGCTAAGGAGGTTTGCAACAACTTAATGAAAAGTCATCTTTCCAAATGGTATTAGTCTTGCAGCATCAAAGCATATTTTTGTGTAATCAGTATCTTTGAAATACATTTGACCAAACTTGGATACAAAGATTCTAGATGTTTGACTGCAGTGATCATCATTGCAGTAATGACTCCCTCAAACGCAGAATAACTACCCAACTTACTAACAACTCCAACGACCTGGCTTCAGACGGAGGAGACCCTCAGAGGAGTTTCCTCAAGTCTTGTTGGGTGGACTTATTACAGATTTTAGCCTCAAGGACAAATTCCTTGAGGTTAGTTTGTGGGTTCACTGCCAAATATCTGAGAATTGATATTCAAACTTTTAAGATTTGTAAAGTTCTAAGATCTGAATTTAAGAGACTATATGTCTAAAACTTCTAAAGTAAACTGGGATAAATTAAAAATGAGACATAGAAAACCAAAAACTGAAAATCAGTGCACGTAAAAGAGGAACTATTCCCTACTTTGCCAATTTTATCCTGGGAATCTAAGCAAACACATTTGCAAAATAATTTTAACACCTGCTGTAAAACTGTACTTTTTGTAACTTGTATCATTATAGATTCAAGACATCACCAAAACTGGATAATTGACAAGAGGTTAAACTAATACATTAGAAAGAAACGCACAAAATACAGGAAAGCCACAAAACCTATACTCAAAAATAAAAATGGAATAGAAAGATTATTTTTCCTTTGCTTCGTTCAGGTAAACTGCGACAGATTCCATAAGACAGTAACAGTAGTCTTTGTTTTTGCTCGTCCCTGCAGCTAGAATAGACCCTGTTTCTGCATTTGGACTCTGCAGTGTGTGTGTGTGTGTGTGTGTGTGTGTGTGTGTGTGTGTGTGTGAATACCAACAGGGTTCACTTCTAAAAAGGCTGTGATAAGTTTGTCTTGTGAATCACTGATGAGTCGGAGCGTCCTCAGAGGAACCCCCTCCACACTTCACTTCCAGTACTGGCTTCCAGATCGGTTTCATGCAACTTGACCTCAAATTCAAAAATAGCAACAGTCCTCAAGTCACTCATACACAGCAATGCAACACATCAGTGTAGTTAGTCTGGCCAGCCGGTTGTGAAAGAGAAAAATAAGTCTCCTCATGTCATGGAGTCACTAACATCCAGGAAACCTGCTCTTTGGAGGAAGTAGACTTGTGTGCCGGGTCTCAGTGCAATGATATTTTTTCTTTTCACAGTACTGGTGACTAATAATTACTTAACTTGAACCATTAACCTTTGTCACAATGTGAAAGTTTATCTAATGATCTGAAAAGTTTGGAATCTGGGGCACAAGAAGATCCTAAAGCCATGGGACCATGAATACGAATATATTTATGTGAATCCGAGAACATCACAGCTTCTTATTAGATTATTATCACTTATAATTTTGACATTTAAGCCTTCAGCTGTGTTTGTGTTTTGTGGAAGGATTCTCCAGCACCTGATGTTTGTCATTAAAGAAAACGTGCTTATTTGCTTCCTTGCTGAGAGTTATTTAAGAAACTCAATGCCACTGTGTACCATGCCATGTCAGTACAGTAAATATGAGCAGTAGCTGACGGTTAACTGTGCTTAGCTTATGACTGGAAGCAGGAGGAAACTGACTAACAACACCAGTATACCAGCACGTCTAAAGCTCTAAACTATATCGCTTTCTTTAATCCATACAAAAACAACATTTAGCGGTTTTACTGAAATTATTATGTGCTGGACAGTTTGGGTGCAGTAACTTCCTGGAGTGTAATCACCGTGAGGTTGCCAGGCAACAAATTCACTTTCTTATTCTTCAGTTTTTCCAAAACCATTCCATCAAGTAAATAATATACTCCCAATAAATAATCTGGAATTGTAGATTCCAGTCATCTATATGTAAAATGTTGTCTGTGTCTGTCTTAAGTCCTAAAAGTGGCTCTTGAGGTGAAATGACTCTTAATTTCCTAAAGTCTGCTCTTGGCTTGTTGTGAGCTGTCAATCATCTGCTGACATGAGTTAATTATTTAAGCACGCAGAACAAGAAACAACAATCTTCTGACAGATTAATCCCCAGTTCGTGGCATTTTAAAACCAATCAGACAAATAACTTTGACTGTAGCTGTTGGACGTTTTTGTGGGAAAACATTTTTGATCTTAAGTTTTTTTTTTTTTATATTCCTCAATTTTTCAGTCCCTCTGCTCTGCAGTTTGATGGCAGGCTGCATGTTTGGTGGGTCCAGAGGAAAGTTTCAGTCATGGAATATGATTTAGTCCGCATGCATGGACAGCGTGTTGCTTTAGAGAGATCGCTCGTTCCCTGAGGGCGTCTCTGTCTTCTGTCAACGTTACCGCCACTGTCAGTTGAAAACCTTAAGATAATGACTAAGAAAGACAGCCTTGTTTCTAGCTTGATCACAATGCAATTTTTAAATGTATTTTCTATTATATTTAGGGGAATTTTGAGAGTTTTCTTAACAGATAAGTTAAGATAATTTATTCTGCACCTCTAAAACACATTCAGTGTGAAGCACCGGACCAGAGAAAAGTAGAAGTGGTTTATGAATTGTTTCAGGGCCTCTCAGCGTGATCACCTCCACTGACAGAGGACATACTCATATATTATCTCCACATATGTTCACACCTACACTTGATCCCACATTGCTGTGCCAACAGGACGGCTCACTGTACTGTAGATTACCCAGGACCCTCTGCTGCAGCACAATCTTCTCACCTGTCTGCTACTTCACATGAGTTTGTAACATGACCTTACAAACTCACTTGTTTGTTCACATGTGCAGCCAAAACATTGTGTGTGTGTGTGTGTGTGTGTGTGTGTGTGTGTGTGTGGGTGTGTGTGTGTGTGTGTGTGTGTGTGTGTGT
>JAVQJD010045952.1:0-32516 GCA_036023655.1 Nannoperca australis | reverse complement strand
TATATATATACATATATATATATGTATATATATATATGTTCAGAAATGTTCAGATGCAACAAACTAGTTCATTTTCTTTTTTGACCAAGCTGCAGGTGGGGGGGGGGGAAAGCCTGACAGATTGGCGGAAGACACTAAAATGATAAACAAGTGACATTAAATCAGACTCGCTGACCTCATCCATTCCAGAGATGCACAGGAATCAATAACTGCAGTGTTGCATATGAGCATGTCAAGCATCTGATTAAAACCCAGCATCTGGAAATCAGACCTGCCCATGTCCTTGCTGTCTCACTTCCATTAGCTGTATTAGCTCGGCAGAGTGGCTCACATTTATTTTCATTAGCACCTCTCACAACTGCAATTAGAGAGGTTAGTTGATTGTCTGCAGCAAGACCTCCACTTTCACCGCCTCCAACAGCGGACAGAGCTAAACACACAGAGCTCAGCACACAGACAAACTGTTTTATTTAGAAAACAGCTTGAAGACACAGCATATCTTATTGTTTTATATTGTGAAGTAGAGCTGAAACAATTTGTCAGTTCATCAAACAACATTAAATGAATCGCTGAAGTCAATTTTCAAGCAAAAATGCCAAACATTAGCTGGTTTCAGCTACTAAAATGTGATCATTTTCTGCTTGTCTTTGTATGACATTAAACTGAATATCTTTGGATTTTGGTCAGATAGAAATAAACAATTAGAGGACATCACCTTGACTTCTGTGAAATGATGTGATTTTTTTTTCTATTTGCCGACCTTGTGTAGACCAAACAGTTTATGACTAATTGAGGAAATAATCAGAAGATGAATTGTTAATGAAAACAATTCATACTTGCATCCCTACTGTGAAGATAAAACTTATAACTTAAATGTCATTGGACTTAAAACATAAATCTAATTTTATAATGGAATAGCATATTAGAACATAACTCATGTTATGATCATTTACCATAACGTATCAATTCACAATGCAAATAATACATACTGTTACAGGAACTAGGACTACTTCATTTATGTGTCCTCACAGAATGGCATGAACACAAATTGTAAAATAAAAACAGGAACATAACGTTTAATTATTTAGAAAACAAAAACTAAATTATCACCAAAAGGCAAGTCTATAAAAGAGAGTTTTAGTAAGTAATTTAGAGCTGGATATTGAATTAGTGACATTCCACAGGGTTTTGAGTTGCCCTGATGGCAAAAACACAGTCACTTGTCTTCTTGAGACTAGACAGAAAGAAAGTGAGAAAGCACCAAGGATTTGATTATGATGATGGTTACAGTATGTGTGCAGTGTAGTTACATAACAGATCATGTCATAGTTTAAGTATTTGTTTATCTATCTCAACAACCATGGCCAACAACCAATGACAAACAGTGTCTTTCTGTACTTGTATTCCACATGTGAACTACTAGAATGAAGTTCCAAATATGTCATTTTAATTGTTTGGTTGGTGAATGAAAACAGTCCTTTATAATTATTGTGAGGACTGGACAATTATTTCATGTTGATAATCGCTGGTAAGATATCAGTCACTGTAACACTTGCTATAATGAATGCTAAAATCACGCGACACTGACTGGCATCATCTTTGTACAGCAGAACATTTTCAAAACACAGAAAATGCGGCATACTTCACACTCTATACTCAAAATGCTATTAACGAACATCTACATCAGCATGATTAAGCCATAATCATATTTGCTTTAATGTATATAACTATACGTATATTCAAGTCACGCCTCTAGATGTGGAGACCACACAATTAATGTATTATCTTGTCATTGTAGCTACAGTTTGTGTGAATGAAGAACATGATGTACCCGGTTTCCTTTTTCTATCATATTTCATAATTTTCTGAATCCTGTTTTTGTTGTATTCAGTTTTTTATTTTGTTTGATGTCACGTGGGCTGTCCCCGGTGAGCTCTGTTTGCTCTGTGTACCTTTGGTGTTTTCTGCATACTGGCTGCTCTAATAAATATTTTGCCCTTTTGTAAGTTAGGTGCATCCAACTTTCCTACTGTAATGTTAAAGCCCTGATTTTGGATACTAGCCTCAAAATAACCACTGTAGTGCAAAGTGAATGGGGATTCATGCTCCACTGTGGGCACATGGAAGCACAGGTGATTTTCTCATGTGCATCTGTGCGTGTATTCTTACCCTGCTGTCTTTTTGGAGTCGCTGTCTGCTGCGGGCACTGCGTTTGCTCCGCCTCTTTGAAGTGTCCTGAGGATAGAAGTGAAAGAGCCCCTCTCCAAAGGGAAGCTGGGTAGAAAGCAAACAAAGCAAGGGGAAGAAGATGAATCAGGAGCAGGAGCAGAGATGAGGACAAGAACAAAGGCAGCAATCAGAGAGGGTGTGAATGGCAAATACACAAACAAAAAATACCATAGATCATAAGTGGAGGAGAAAGACAGCAGGTCAACCTCCAGGTGGGAACAAGGGCACTGACTCTCTGGATTTCACAGAGGGTCTATTTTAAGGCACTGGAGAACAGTGCTGGAATCAACCATAATAAATCACAAGGGCAGGGAAATGAGATGCATCATCCAGAGCTTTCCCTCCGGCACTGTGCACAGATTAAAGATCCCCTTATGCTTTAGTAACAGCCAGGGTACAGGTCAATCCTCAAAATAAAGGCTTTGGGATGTGCCTGTCAGATCTAATGTGAAAATGAAATTCTTTTTCTTATGGAAGGATGAGGATTCTTTTTTTGTTTCTCTGCTCTTTAACTCTACAGTTGGAGCCAAAAGACAAATAGAAAAAAGCTCATCTATGCGATGCAAATAACAACAAAAGCAAATACAAACACTGCACTTCCACTGAATGCTCTTTTAGTAATTAAGAATTATTTGAATATTGGCTCATCACAAATCTCTTTTGCTCTCTTTCATCTCTATGTGTGCTCATATTTGTTTGTGTGACCCGGTTCTGTGTCCTAGTCTAGTTAATTAAGCAACAATAGAAGATAATTCAAACGACACAGACATTGTTTAATGGTGCATATCCCATTAAGGCAAATATAGCTGTCGATTACATAACCTGGGAGGCAGGGAGGCAGAAGATGGGTGGTGGGGGGGGCGATCTACTGCCTACAAGAAAAGGAACTAGCAATCACGGAACTGGTACACAAGCAACACACAGAGATCACAGTATGATGAGTTACAGATTGAACCGGGATTTTTTTATTGAGGAGGTAAAAGAAAAAGAAAATCCTCATTCGGAGCAGCACAGACACCCCTCTGTTCACCGCTACGCATCACTGGCCAAGGCTCCAGCCAATTTCACCCACACATTTATTTTGACAAGTGACAAGGCACACACACTGTCAGGGAATTATTTCCATTGGTCTGCCATAAATGGCTTGTTATGTCTTATGTCAGGTTGAGGTGCATTCTGCATTTGTCAAGCTATTTAACAAGACATATTGACTCAGGTGAGTGAGATGCCATGTCCGCAGGGAAGGCCACATTATGTCACGACATGCAATGTGAATACACCGTAGGAGATAGAAAAATGCATGCTTTTCAGAAATGTCGTGACATTTCGTGTGAAAAAGGCTTCTAACGATCCAGATTCTCCAAATCCATCCATGGAATTTAGTGACTAAACATACAAAGATGGAATCTTGTCAAATTCTCAGGGATGAGATGACACCACAACTTCATGTTGTGAGAGAAACCCCAGCTGATGAAATGGGTTGTGCTTTTCGTTTTTTTCTTAAAAAAAAAGCAACTTTCACAAAAAAAAAAAAAAAAAAGCTTTTGCTTTATAAGACACTGAAATTGGATGTGTATTGAGATATAAATGAATTTGGCCTGGGTAGCTTCGAGTCCCCAGAGGCCATAGGCTGATGGGCAAACTACTAACCAGGGCCTGCATTTTAGTAGGAATGACGTCATCAAATTAAGCAAAAGTGTAATGAAGTCAAACCTTGAGAAGCCTCTCAGTATCTTCTCTACTGGACTGCTTGTGTTGCCAAATACACGTTGTTTGACTCTTCCTTTCTCACAGTAAGAAATGATAGACACGTAGCCTACTAGGTTTATGTTTTAGTGTCTAATCCAAATCGTTTGATTTGCAATAATTTATCAGTCAGTCAAAGTTTCCTCGGAAGAAAAACCAAAGAAAGAAAAAACATCTTATAGTGCCAGAAATGCGTGACCATTTTTATCCGAGCATCCCTACCTTTCGGGCACTCTGGAACCCATGTTGTGTTGCAAGTTGGTGCGCCTCATCCTGTGCGTCCTCGTGCAACTGAACCAGAAGATGGTCCGTCAAGACTCCTTGTGCAGCCTGCGTCGCCAGCAGCAGCGCGTTCAGCAGCACTATAAATCCCACAGCTGTCCCGTGTCGGGGACGCATCGTGTCTGGCTTGTGTCAATCTGCCTGTCTGCCCGCCCGTCGGAGTGAAATCAGAGATGCTCCTCGCTAGAGATGGCAAGAGGAGGAGGAGGAGGAGGAGGAGGAGGAAGAGGAGGAGGATGTAAAGGGGTCGAATCAAAGCTTATGCGGGCTCATCTCCTCGTCGTCAGCTGCTGAGGCCACTGGAAGTTGTCTTTCACCGAGGTGTAGCCGCTCCTGCTGCGCGGTTCGAGTGGGTAGGTTGTGGACCAAACCTGCATCCTCAGCTTTCTATCTCTCCTCCTCCTCCTCCTCCTCTCATCTGTAATTCATTTACCTTAGTCGCTCGGGTAGTTACTGCGCGTGACGTTGTACCAATGGGCTCCGGCGGGTGTGTCCCGTTGTTTCCTCCCCCGGATGAGCTCGGGGACACTTTTCAGCACCTTGGAGAATTCCTCCGATCATCCTTCAATGTTTATATGAATTGTATTGATTAGCAGCCTATCTGATGCTGACCGAATGTAAAACAAGTTCACATAATGTGCCAATAAGGACTGTGTTATAACATAGCTCACAGTGACCTTTTTGAAGGAATACTTTATATATTAAATATTTATATATAATTCCTATAGGTAGATTTGTATAGCACAATTCTACAATATGCTACTCAGCCTACAGTTCTGTTTCTAAAGATTTGACATGCATAGCTTTATTATGACCAGCCTGACCTGTGTGTAGCGGAATGTAAGAACAGTCCTATTGGACTATAATTGGTGATTTGGATGTGAACAGCAGGTTGTCAGAAAGACCCCTGCAAAAAGACTGCTCTTACAAAGGCCGCTCGTTAAAGGACTCCAGCTCCCCTGCTTTCCTGCTGCTTCCCTGCTGCTATACGGGATATAAATGGGGTACAGGGCTGCTGTGGAGTGATGTGCGTATGTGAGAAAATATAGAGCAAGAGGGAGAAATGTGTTCCTGTGAGTGTGATACTACTAATTTCCTTTATACAGACATGGTTTGGTGAAACGGGCCACATAGGCATGTCGTTGCACAGCTGCAGTTGCTACTTCTGGGGTCTTTACAGTTCATTGGCCTGGCTTAAATAAAGATGCACCCGAGCCCCTTTCATTCACTGGCCCAACAAGTTCTCTAATTTGCATTAACCGTGTACCTTGTGTGTTTTTGTGCACATGAGCATGAGGACTGAGTGGAGCCGGATCTTTATGTTTGTCTGATTTTGAAAAACAGAGCTGTAAAATCTTTTGTCATCTCTAGTACGTAATTTTGTCACCCTTAAAACCCAAATTGTCTATAAAGTAGTCGCAAGGTTGCATGCTTTAAGTATCCAGCTTTCTGAACAAAATAGTCTTCAATAAGAGCAAAACAAAAAATAGCCCTGCATACAAGTCCCCATATTTGAAGTCTTTGGTATTGCATCAAGAGACAGCTTTCTTAAAACAAGTTTAAATTGTGAATCCAGTGATGAGATATGATTAATTCCATGCTCTGCAGTCTTACCAGTAAATGATTACTTGTTCAGTGAAAAGTGCGATAAAACATGGAGAGAATAAAAAAACGCCTTATGAAATATGAATGTATTAACTGTGCTCATCTTTGTTAAATCAGTATGCTCCTGTTTAAAAGATGCTAATCTTTCAGGATAATGGTGTTCTGTCACTCGCAACATTACACTATTACAAAATATCCTTTGAAAAGTGTGGTATAAAGGGAGCACAATAGCACATGGGTCAGTTATCACAGACGTCTGGAAAAATAATGAAGGTGGATCCGCTTTACTAATCACTGTTTCCAAACTCCCTTTTTTTATTCTCTTTATACAGTCCGCCGTACTCCTCTTTTGCTTTTAGACAGTTTGAGGGGGGGGGGGGGGTTCCTTATAAATCACTAAATTTATATTGTGAGAAGAGTGGACGTTCGTATGCCTGTAAGGCTCCTACTTCTCCCAATGTGTGACGTTATACTCAAAGACTATGACACCTCTGCTTCGGGCAGGCATGCCTGTAATTTTTACAGAAGGAAATGGACTCTTATGACATGGTAGAAATCATATCACTCAGTTAAGCAAGTTGTTTATGATAATATTCACGATTAACCTAAAAATGTCCTATGAGAGACTGAAAGAACGAATGCTGCCTAAACAAATTAGCTCAGATAGTATTACTGATGTTTTTATCAGTCGAATCCATGACTTAATAACAGCCCTCCTTACTTATAATCCAGAACAGTTTATGTGTTTATAACAAGTAATGATTACAGCTTTTAATTAGCTGACTGTCCTGATGAGTCATTGTGCATAGAGAGTTAGGTATATAGTGAAACGCACACTCCTACTGATCTTCATGGATCTTCATGGTTATTTTCTCCCTGAAAAATATATGATTCATTGAATTCATCCTTCAAACATAAATAAAGAGTTGAGCTTGAAGGTTCATGTTTGACCTCAGAAACAGCAGCTTGTCAAAATCATTTAAGGATCAGCGTTGTTTCAGAAGCTGTCAATCTGTGGCCTGCAGTGGATGGATGAATAAAGACAGTACAAGGCATCCTAGAAAATGCCAAATAAATTATTAAAGTTTCTGAAGAAACATACAGAAGCTTGTTATCCCTTTGCTTTTATTAACTGATCAAATGTCACTCGAGAATTCTAAACTGCATTATGAGTTGTAGTGTCCGCAGCGATATTTGAGAATGCATCTTCATTGAAACTAGGATTTTCGTGTTGAAATAGTTTTAACTAAATATTTGAAAGATTCATGCACAATAAAGACAACAAGGTGAAACATCTTGTGCCCTTTCAACCCTTTCTTCACAAAAGAAACGAAAAACAAAACAAAACACAGAGATTGGTACCTAATGCTTCCCTGGTAGCACAGAAAAGACTCACTTTTACTAATGGCTGTGGGATGTTATTTTTATATGCTTGGATCTTTGAGATTGAACTCTTTGTAATCTTTTGTTATGTAGTTTGCAAACTTCATTGGAAACTGAACAGTCCTTAATAATAGTAAGAATATATTCACATGGCTGCACTTACTGTTAAACATATGGGTTGATTGTTTATTTCAAGCTCTGGTGACTTATCATACAATGCTGTTTCATACTTCTGTGCAGAGACATCACATTAATAGAGCTGTAAAATGAATGTCTGTGTATCTGCGGCAGTGTTGGAGGAGGAGCCGAACAACATGGATCTTTAATTTTTCATACTCGCCCGAGGCTGGAGTGGATGCAGGCTGCCTGTCAGTGTTTCTGCTACCAGTTTCAGTGAGAACGGAGAAAGATTAGACCGGCTACAAGCTGATACTCAGCAGATAATCAAGCATGCACACACACACACACACACACACACACACAAAGTCTTTGCAACCTCTGCTACCTACTTTCAACCAGACTGGAATAGTTCACTAGCTCTCAGAGACAAGAGTATTGATCTTTTGCGGCGCTGTAGTGTTTTCAATGCTAAATCAAATCAATCCGGAAACGACCCATCTATGTTTGCAACAAAGCGCACTGTTTTTATGCATTTTATATGCAGAGTTTATGAATAGTTTATGATTAAACAGAGATCCCATTTCCCTGCTCTCATTCAGATGCTGATTTGACCAGCAAGCTCTTAACTGCAAGCATACACTGCAGAGAGCAAGTGGGTGTAAACTTATACTTTGGAAACCTCAAGGAAAGACCTGCAGATTGGAACTGTGAGCCAACATATTACAGCTTCCCCTCTCTATTAGCGTCACAGAAACTAAAAGCAGCGCAGAGAAAGGCAGAGATAAAAAGACAAAAGCAAAAGGCTTTCCTTATCCCTCCCTGTAGTTAAGCTGTCATTTCAGAGGCAGCCCTATACTATACTGTTCTGTCAGTGCCAGTCGGTGTTGTGGGACGGGATGTCTCCAAGTGAGTGGGGGATTGTGGGTACTATATCCGCATTGATTGCAGTGCGGATAGTGTCAGGAGCTGCCTTTCTAATGCTTTCATTCGCTCTCTCACTCCAGCTCTTTCTCTGTGTCTCTCTGCTCCACTCTCTCTATATCATAGGAAGCTACTGCCTGCCTCTGGTTCTGTGAGATAAGACGCCGGCCTTCACAGGTTGACAGACATCAAAACTCACAGACTACACTGGTCTTCATAATGGCAGCGGGTTGACAAGTGATGACATATCATTACCTCGGTGTCTCTTGATTTTGATCATTCAATTTGACTTCAGCTGTGGCCTTGACATGAGACATGAGAGCAGGCAGTTAAATGATTCTCTGATCGGTCACATGTTTCAGTTGTGGAAACCAGGACGTAATCAGTACAAACCCCACCGCGTAAATTGATGCATATCAAATGTAGATTTTGGTCTGTGTACGCAGATGTAATATCTCCTGATTCAGATATTTATATCTGGATTTTATTGCAGCTACTCTACCAGCAGATTTGGCTATAGCACTGCTTTGCACAGATGTATTACTTCCATCAGGCCAGCTGGAGGAGCAGATAGCAGGGAGCAAAGGGACAGTACGAGGTGATGTTGGGCTCAATGTGCTGTGAGGCGTGGCAGGCAGCAAGGCCCACTCAGGTGGAAACACCAGCTCGATTGGTCATGGACCACACAACTCAGTACAGAAGAACATCAAATTGAACTCATCACTCTCCTTCTTCCTGACTCATCCCCCACTCTTATATCACCCTCTCTCGCTCTGTCTCTCGCTCTCTCCCTCTCCTTCTGCAAATCAGTATATCTTTTAACATTTCCTCTCCCTTCCATCTCCCTAAAATTGTCATGTTGCCATGTAAGTGCTGTTTACATCCCTCCTGCAGTGCTGAGGTGGTCTCAGGGATGACTGGCCTGTGGGAAACTAGTAATTCAGGTTACCACAGCCCACAGCTTTCATTTGTGAGGTCCAGTGCTGCACTGCTGTAATGTTTTGATGTTTCTCTCTGCAGGGTTCTAGCTAATATGAACACTATTGATATCCCTGCCTGTGCTTCTGGTTTGCTTTCAGCTAACTTCGAGCATACTATGAATATGAATAGGTTTCAATGTCACAGTGAGCTGTGACTCTCACCTTATACTGGACATGCAGCTGCAACATAATTTGAACATTTTAATATAATTAGGGTGTTAACAAACTCACCGTAGCCTATGTAGTCAATGTAAAAAAAGTAATTTATACATTGTAAATATACAAACTTTGTCTTACAAACTTATTTTTTTAATTGATTATATAATCAACCATCTTTCCAGGACTACCTTATTGCCATATATCACATTTTAAACTGGCAATAACTGTTTTGTTGGCCACTTGGGGGAAGCAGAAACAAGCTGTGAACGCAACACGTGCGACATGTTTTAGTTGACATTGCAAATTTGTTAGTATACAGTTGCCTATTTACACATACGATGCTAACGTAACGTAAGATCTCCATAGGGCGGAGGGGAACTAGAGTCCATTGATAACTCTCTGTGGTTTTGTTTGAGTGATCATGTGATCCATTGTTTTCAATGTAAACACAGTGGCAAGGAGAGTGTTTCTGATAGCTCACCTTTTTTAACTTGCTACGCCGGCAACCACAGGAAAACTACAGCGAGGGGAACAATTACACACCTCTTCACCGGCAGAGGACAGACAGATCAATGAAGAGAAACAGTATTGGAGCGACATCAGCTTCAGAGTATGATTATCTGGTCTGGGATAATAAACACTTATTGAACTAGTTAGCAAAACGAATCGTGTCATTGCTAACCATTTCCTCTATTTTAGGCTACTCTCTTTAGTTGCATGAGGAGATCATAGTAGGTGGATAGCAGCAGCCTGTGGTAGGATTGGTGATAGCTGCTGTTGCTGGGCCACGGCGGCAACCTCTTGCTGCCTGACAGCACATTTTAAAAAGAGCCTACATTAGATTTGAAAGTTACCACCACTATGTGAAATCATGCTTGACTTATATTGGCTATATTTTTAGACAAATAGTCTACATTTCTTACATTAAAATTGATATTCTGAAAAGCGATGAATGAACGCCCCATTGTAATGTTTTATGTTTTATTCTAAAGATAAACTGTGCGATTGTTTTCCTTTCCAGAAATGAAAAAAACGCAGTTTCTTCCCCCCACTCTCCTTCTATAAGTCCCTGTACAAATGAAACATAAACTCACTAGGTTCATGCCTATATTATTAATAGTCTCAGAAAAAACTATTCACCATCACAGCCTGTAGCATTGCAGTTCAGCTTTCACAGTTTTCCTCGCAAACAGCGATGGAGGTGCAGCTAGAGCAATGGCACCACCTGCTTTGTTATTCAAAGCACATTCCCGATATAAATTTTCTTTAATTGGAAAAGAAAAACAACTGTGCGGGCAAAGATTATGCATAATCACAATAATTATTTCCCCCTGTGTATTACTTATTTCGAGGAGAGTATTCTGTGCTGCCTAATGAATGCACCACCTAGCAGGGAATAAAAAGGACATGCAAATTAACAACAGAGATTAATCACATTCATCGAGAGAGAGAGAGAGAGAGAGAGAGAGAGGATGAAAAAAAACATTCAGTCTGATTTGATTAATTAGCAAACTCACTCTGACACTGAAGGAAATAGCATCTTTCACAATCTGGCAGAAAAATATCAATATATAAAAACATCAATAGTTCTCTTACCTTGCTGTACAATGGTTTGTGGTCATTTCATCGTATGCTTTTCTCTATCAACACCTACGGTGCAGTATTTTCTTTCAAGAGGTCTATTGGTTCCTGCTTTGCTGCTAATGAAACATGTCCAAACACTTCACCAAGCTGCAGTTATTCCATTGTTGCCACTGTAGTATTGTCAAATTGGCAGTTTGGAAAATATGTTTTGATCTTGAGTTTTAGGTAGAAAAGCACAGCATTGTTTGGGTTGTTTTGAGCCGAGCCCATTTACCAGCAGCTACTGCTCTGTGTCACATAATGGGATGATTTGTCAAAAGCACAACAGTAATCAGCTAAATGGTTACAGCGGGTGCTTTAGAGTTTACAGTAAGTTTGTGGAGGAGCAATTCTGAGGCAAGCATTCGTGCGCAGCGTGTGTTTAGAAATGATGTTGATGTCATGACGGCAGTGGTTTAATTGCCATTACTAGTGTATCATGCCGAGTGCCCCCCAACATGCCAGCCGGATACATGACTTTTTAGATTCTGATGAGACAGCCTGACCTTTGTGGCACAACAGGAAATAATCACCATGTAACTAAGGTCACTGTGAAAAACCCTGTTGAGCTCCACGTCCTCAGTCTGGACATACATGTGAAAAAAAAACCTGACTCACTGGGAAATTGTAGTATTGGCGAGCGAGGTCACCCTTTCCATCTGTTTCTGTTAGGTCATTAGAAACAGCGTGTGTTCATTCTCAAAGCAGACACTTGATTCTTATTTTGTCAAAATTCTAAATATTAACACAAGAGACTGTATCATGACTGCACTAGGAATGTTGGAAATGGAGAGTAAAATGCTCACTGTCAGCTCACCAGCTTCAGAAATGTGCCTGTTTTGCTAAGAGGCTAATTTCTAATGTGTCTGTGCAGGAAGGGGACAGGCCGAGTGACCTTGGCAGGATATGATGGCAATGGGGCTGTATCACGTAAACAGCATACACACAGCATACACACAGCAGTCTGTGTGTGTGTGGGGGCTCTGATGCTCTTTCCATTTTAAAAGGACATTAGGACTAATGGTAATGGTATCTCAGAGGTTTCCAAGCCTCTTTCCAGTACTGCCCTATATACTAGCAGCCAAAGAGCATAGTCCATTAAGAAAGCAAACAATGGAAACTCATTGTTTTGCCCACATAGGGCACAGGGTAAACATGGCTATGCCACAAACAATTAGTGACATATTTTGTGCTTTAGCTGTTTAGCAATGCTCAACGTTCCCTCAGGGATAATAAAGATAAGAACTGAACTGAACTGAAGTTCTGACATTATCCTTTAACGAAACAAACAAATAGCCAGGAAGGAATTAATGTAAGAGGAGGAGATATTCTGAAGAACATCGTGATAAGGACTAAGCATTTCTAGGAATCTAGGCATAAAGTCATTAACACCACTGCTTGACATTTAAGCATCAGTTACTGGGAACAAAGGTTATAATGGAAGTAGAAAAATACTGTATAAAAAACAGTCTATTGTGTGTGTGCATGTGCATTATGCGAGTGGATGAGTATGTTTTTCCATGTGGCTCAGCTGAGAAGGCTCTCTCTGATTATGTCCTTTGTGTGTGAACAGTGCACACCTAAGCTGCAGCGGTGAATCTCGTGGAAACATGGAGTTCGACACCTTTCATCAGACTCTTAACACAGACGTGAGAACCTGCATTGTTTGATCCAGCCTTGGATTAGTGATGGCCACAGTCTCTTTATGGCTCAGTATCTGCACTGAGATGACAGCAGCAAAGTGATAAGCTTTCAGTTCTTACTGATTGTGAAGTAAGCATAGGTAATTTGCAGTTACTGTGCTGATAAATGTATTCATTGTAGCCTCATATATTTAATTGAGTCAAGGTAATCAATTTGCAATGAGTTTTATTTTTTGCAATTAGTTTAATTGTTTTCACTTTGCAACTTTACTAACCATAACTACTTTATGTTAGATATTATTAAAGATGCTCTTTTCATTATAACCAATCAACTGTGCCACAGGTGATGTCCAATGCTTCTTTCAACACCTTCCTCACAGATCATGCCATTGTAAAAATAGGCTGCGAGCAAAGTGTGTAAATAAAACCCCGCACTGGACGCTCCAGTAGAGTCAATAAAACTGCAAGCTCAAATGCATTTAGAGATGCTCAATGAGAATCTCATTGTTCATGCTACCCCTACGATTTGCGAGGATACCCCCAGCCAATCAATACAAGGACCATTAGGCTTAACAAATCTGGTTCATCTATAAACTGCACATCCTCTTCAGAGCAACAATGTGTACTCTAGGACAGCCTGCCTACCTGTAATGGCTCGGAAGCAGGTGGTTTCTACAAAGCAGGATGTAATCTTATTCTGACATTCTGTATTCTGACATTAATTTATCATTCTCAGGCTAATGTACATGTGGTGACGCAGATAACCACACAACTGCATGCAGTAATGTGTGTGTGTGTGTGTGTGTGCACATGCTCTGTTTATACCACGCTGTTTTCTATGATTTTTGACATTTAGCAAATGGAGTAATACATGACAATTTTTTCCATAATGAGATGTTCTGTTACAGCTGGGGTTTTTTTCATCATGTCACTCTCTGGCAACAAGCTTTGGGTGAATGCAAGACTGAGATATGGAACTTGAAAGAATCAGGACGAAACCTAATAGACGAACCACAGCCTTATGCAACATGTTGACACAGTGCACCAAGATTCTACATTCAAAATGAGAGCTGCTATGCTTAAAGAAACCCTAAATATTTGATCATTTTGTGATCAAAAGTCACTACTCTTACTAACAGCAGAGCTACAAATATGCTGTTTATTGTTATTCAATTAATCTTCATTAAAACATATTTATTACATTTTGAGTTATTCTCTTACAGTGCTGTTTTTACCATTATCTAATTGTAATGAGTCATTTGGGGCAATTCTTCCCACTTCAATGTGAAATATCATTATTTAATTAAACATATTGGTTATTACTCAGTTAAACAATGTTGCTTTATGATTGCTACTGCTAAAGTAAAAAAATAAAAAAGAGAGTATTATGCCGCTAATAAACAGTTTGTTTTTAGTAGTATCAGGAAAACAGAAAAATTAAGAAAATGTTCTTGTATAAAACTCACATACGTATGTGAGCAGAAAGACACAGTAATCCTGCAACACACAATTTGGTTTCACCACTTAATTGCCTTACTTAGCCTCACTGCTTTTGTAATGGGTAATTGGTTGTCATGACAAACACTCATTCTATTCATAGCTCAGAAGCTTGTGCAAAAAACCCCTCTGCAAAAACATTTGAAGACAGGACGTAGAAGATTTCTGATGGAACCTTTCCGCTGCTCCAAAATAAAGAGAATGATAGTTTTTTTTTTTATTTCTCTTCTTTCTCTTCTCGTCAGCCGGATGCAGGGAGACTCCTTGGGACAAAATGGACCCCACCTTTTGGATAACATATGAGAATTCAGTATGACTAAGAGCCCTAACAGCATACTTCCATATTGAGATAGAACAAAAGCATTCTGTCTCTGATGAGAGAAGCTAAATAGCTCTACTGCGACTTTCAAGAGTTTTTCTTTGAGAAGTGTAGAATGACATGTAAGCATCAAACACAGCAGACATCATTCTACGAGACCTCCAGCCACATGTTAACTAAGAACATGCATTATTTATGTTACAGGTAAGTGAATACACAAGACTGTGAGGTCACAATCATATATATATACTATATATACTAAAGGCTGATTTATTGATAAAGATAGATAAGATATAGTTTTTCAGTCCTATGGATATCTGGCAGGTAGGCCACTTGAGTTTTTTGAGGCAAAAATGTAAAAAATCTTTTTTAATTTTTAGTCCTCACACTACTGTTAGCCTGCCGCACCTAAGCAGTGTAACATAGTAAGTTAATGTAAAAACGGCCTAGGTATCCAGCAAACTGGTGTGTACTGAAGTGCATTATTTATCATGCCTATTTGCACATCCAGAGGTTTACAGGGGGCTGGAGCCAATCCCAACTACCACTTGGTAAGAGGCAGGTTACACCCTGGTTGCCAGTCAGTCACAGAGCTGACAAATAGAGACATACAACTCACACTCACATTTACACCTACGGGCAATTTAGAGTCGCCAATTAACCTCACCTGCATGTCTTTGGAGTGCTGGAGAAACCCTCTGCAAACTCCACAAAGACAATATTCCAACAGAGCTGTGAAGAGAAGCACCCAGATACTTTTGTGTGTGCTTGAAACTGCAAAATGTGGAGTACGCACTGATATGTATACATTGTGCTTCACTGCATCGTCTTAGAAATCTAAGTCTGATAAGAAGACATGCAACCGATTTCTGTAGATTTCATTCTCTCGTCTGTGATGCATTAGCCACGTCTCGATCTTACATGATCAGAACTTTTAAAGATATTAATTGGCTATCAACATGGTGGCCAGTGAAATATGTGTTTCAAGCAACCACATTGCAAAAAAAAGGAACTTAATAGTGGAAGGAGTCTGACTGACAAGCTAAACCTTAATCCACTGATGATTGGGTGATTTCTATTCACCTAGAGATGACATACACTGCAATTTTGTTATTAGAGCTAGCCACTTTCTGGACCTTTAATTATGTATTTAGCATCTAATACATCTGCCACTAATGTGTCAAACTTTTCTCAGAATGAGGTATCTTGATATGCGTGTGTTAAAAATTACAGTCTAATGGCTGCACCTAATTTCCTCGTGGTATCATTCATTTTCTGTCTTTTTCTTTCAGGTTTATGATCTTTTGACCTACACGAACTTCATTAGCCAAACAGAGATGGTGAGCTGCTTTACACAAAGCATCTCTTGGAGCATAATTGAAGGTCCTCTTACACACTGCTAACCCCCCAAACACCCACACCCTTAGTCTCACAGGCACACGCAATTTCCCTGAATCTTTTTGGTAACCACGGTGACGGGAAAAACAGAGGGGGAAAACGAATGGAAGGAAGTTGGTTTCCTTGGATGGGGAAGGTGAGGAGAAAGTTGTCTTGCGGAAAGAGATTTATTCAGGTGTGACAGAAATGTGGGTGGGTGTAGGTGAAATGATCAATACCTCACTCACTTGCACTTCTTCACTCCCATTGAGCTGATCCTCAGTATGTGTGCACTCATTAACTGAACAGGTGATTGTACATTAAACAAATGGACTCACTGGGAAGAGTAACTTATTTTACAATTTATAAGTGGAAATACAGGTTCTAATGCATTCTCAAATGCATTTTTCCCCATTCCCAGAATAGATGGGTAACCCTCAAGAAGTAGGTACAATGGATTCTGAGTTTTCTGGAGGGTTGAACAAGACACAAAATGAAATCAATGGGTTCTTTGTTTGGTTGTATGACAAAGAAAATGGGTGGAATTACACTAGCTTGTGCAATAATATGAGTCAGAGATATAACACAGACACAGACAGAGAGAGAGAGAGAGAGAGACAGAGAGAGCAAGAGAGTTAAACAGATAAATACTGAAAGAAAAATAATATTGTTGAAGTTGCAGTTTCTTCTGCATTAAACAATTTTAGTGTCACTTTGTCATTGAAGTATGGGGGCAATACACGTGACATGGCCAGTTGGTGGTCACACGTTCTTGACACAAAACTAGACTGACAAATACGTTTTCAAATGTTGAGGATATTAATCGAGGAGGACGCCAATGATCCGCAGGCTTTGGCAGTGATTGATTCTTGCTGACTGATTGATTGATTTAGTTCGAACAAGCAGTGAACTGGCATTTTCTGACACTCTTGAAGAAAATCTGCATTGACAAAACCCTGTCATTCAAGCACCTTGAAGACACTACTGATTAAATTAGTCACTAACACAAGCATACATACAAACATATATAAAGCAGTCATCCATCACTCTAGAGGATAACAAATGAATCTGAGTCTGCCATTGTCCAGAGTAAATACCTCATCTTAGGGGGACAAAGACCTTGTTGGGGAAAGAGCTGTTCCATCAAAAACAGTTACCCTGAGTCACTCCATGTGCGGGGACCAATATGTTTGCACTTCAAATGTTCTTCTAGCCTCAATCTTTTTTCATTCCCACCTCAATTCTGCTCGATCTACGCTTATGTATTGTACAAGACTCAGTTATCCTTCTAGTACAGTGCTCTGGAGTGTTTTATCTTTTATTTATCTTTGGACGATTATATTTTCTGCTCAGGTTGTTGGAATCAAGAAGGGATTTGACTGTTATGATTAGGAGCTGTTAGACTACATTTGTTTTCACAGCCTCACACAGACATGCCTTGAGACCTGAGTTTTTTTGGGATGTTAAAAAAGCAAAGCCTCGTGTTTCCCCGGCCTAAAATGTCACGCTCAGATGCTTACCAGACCTGAAGCTGTTGATTTCTCAGCTCCACAGGGCGCTGTGCTGCTGGGCGCAGAGGTGTGACTATGACACCGGATGGAAAGAAACGCACCTGCTGTAGCCTGCGTTTGGCAGCTGCTCCTTTAAGCTCACACACAGAAACCACACATACACACACACACACAATCACGCACACACGTCAATCTCTTCTGTCACAGTGTCCCTGCCTGTCACCATGGTAACACCGTAAAACTACAGCTGTCTGACAGAAGATTGACATTAGACATGAGTAACTTGCTGTGATTTTGTGGACTTGCATCGGAACCACACATACTATTGTAATTGGCAATTAGCTGAAAAGATGTTGAGCTTTTCACCTCTTTGGGACATTTGTTCATAATAACCCCTGGATTCAGCATCCAGGTCCTCTGTACATACTCTGTTAGGACACCAATTACATTCCAGTATGACCACATGGTGAGACAGGTACTATTTGACTGAACTGAAATTATTACCATTGATGCTTCAGGAAATCAGTCTTCTCTTCTCCTCTCTTTTAACAGATCCCTCAGAAATGCCCCATTTATGTTTTCCCTGAGAGACATTTTGTGGTAGATGTCCCCATTTGAAACAGGTTTTTATTGATCTGGACTGAGAAGGGGACAGGAGATTGATCCTAATGTGTGACAGCGTCTATTTCTTAAACTTGTAAGCCTACCTTTCTAAGAATGTGTCACTAATGAAAATGACCTATTTGTTGTGGCCTCCCAAATCAATGCATGCAGCAGTCACATAAGAGACGTCCAGGGATGGCAGAGAAATTGACAGGCAGCTCTGAAGAACATTAACTAAATCACTGAGGCTTTCATTATCAGAATAAAACATCTTTGGATCTGATAATCTACCGATTTAAATGGAGAAGATTTGATTGAGATTGTGATATTATCCACTATATCAGGGTGGATGCTATGACGCATACAGAAGGGATACTGATGATTCAAACTCAATCAAAAAGAGATTCAAATCATCCTTTGGAAAGAGTCTTAACTGCGACAATATGTCAGGCCATGTTTAATAATGATAGTGTGTGTGTGTGTGTGGGTGGATGAGAGACAGACAGACAGACTGACATACATAGATTTAGATAGACAAGATTTAGATGGGTGGTACGTACAGAATCATGTAATAACACTTCATGGAAAATAACTTTACCATGAAGTAACTTTGTCACAATTAAAAGCAAAGCTACAAATGTCATGTCAAGTGGCAGTAAGAGTCTGTGTGAGGAGGTCTGGTATGGGGCACTTTGATATATTTCAAAGCAGCATGAGGCATCTAACAGAGCTTTCAGCAAAACTGCAGGTGCATCGGTTTTAAAAAAAACAGTATGAAACCAGTGAGGACGGACATGTACTGCTGACAGGTAACTAATTTGTCATGAAACCTAATATGATCCACCTTTGTAACAGTATTTGCAATGGTGATTTTGATTCTCCAATTTAATCATCTTTTTTTTCATTAAGTGTTTACGTTATTTTGTTTTGCCCACCCAAAACCTCCCTATCTCTTATAGAATTGTCTCTGTGGTGATGAAAAACTGAATTGACAGACAGACAGAGAGAGAGAAGCAATGATTGAGTCTGGGTGAAAAAACAGGACTGTTGCTTCATACGTACACACTAAAAGACATTTCCATTTTCAGCCTTATCACTTTTAACCTTCGTCCCAGATATAGTTCCCATATTTAAAAGACTTTTCAACTTTCTGTAGTCATTCAATTTACTGAGTTACCAAATTTATCAGTCTTAGATCTATCTCATTGCCGCTGCAACATCATAACTCAGCGTCTCACCTGTATTCATTAGATTTATCAGAGTTAGTTCAGGTCTGAAAAGTACAATTAGTTTTGCCATTTATTATTGGACGATTGTGTAAAAGAGGGGATGGGGCACATTAATTGGCTACAAACATATAATTTGAAAAACTGACAATGCATTTACTAAAAACAACTTAGATAACGAATTGGGTATAGCAGACAAATAATTGCTTTTATAAGGAAATATGCCTATATGCTATTATTTATCTTAAAAGACTGCATTTCTTTTTTAAGAGAGAAGATAAGCCGAAGACTTCTTTCCCTGCTGCTTACTTTCTGTGCGCAATGCAGCTAGTTTTCTGTGTAACACAAAATGTCTGATAATGATTCCATGAAACCTTGACACTGCAATGAAAAGGCTACATCAGCATTACCAATTGAATTTGATTATATATTTACAACAAAAGAGGATCAGCAGCAGTTACTTTTCAAAGCAAATTACTAGACATTTACCTGGAAAATAATTTGTATCTTTTGAAATAATCAACATTTTGGATTGACATGAAAAGGGTTTATTAAGCAAAGCGTCTTTTTAAGACAGTGCCGGACAGATAGGACTAGTTGACTCAACAGCAGGGTGTCAGATTGTGGACTACAGAGGGCAGAGAGTGTCCAGGTGTCCATTCCCACTGGAGACAACACCACAGGGTGTAATGGCACGTAGTGTTATACACTGGCTCGAGAAAAGAACTGTCAAGTCCTCTTTATAAAAGCCAGAGTTACTAAAAGTAGGACTTGAGAAGAAAGAGGCTTCCGTCTGCCATGCCTTAGTCACAGTAGAAATCCATGTCCTGAAAAAAAGGACAAAACTAATTTAAATAAAATGAGATCAATGTTGACAACCACCTATTACTTCAGAAAGCATGAAAAAAAGGAAAGTAATCATATCAGATATTTTCCTATAAAAGTATAAAAACACACGCACAGTTGTGGGAATTTTAACTGTGTCTTCCATAAACTTCTGTGTCTCCTTCAGCACAGTTGCAGGGAAGTATCCAATGATGCCCATCTGGTCCACATACCGCTCACTGTAAACCTGCCAGTGAAAATAACATGGCATCTCTAACATATTACCATACAACACAATATATATATGTCTTTGTCTTGAACCTTCCTCCTTAAACTTGAAGCAATTTAAATGAATGCTGAGTTACTATAAAATTCACCATTTCAAACATAGTTCAGTTTGTTTATCACAACTGCTGCACATCCTCCGTGTCTTTCGCAACTGTGATTGTAAGTGTGCACTGCTGCTAAATAATGTGTAACAAATATGCACATACACTTCCAGACCAGAAGACTCCGGCGCCCTCCTCTGGTATGAGTTTAGAATACACATAAACCATCTGACCCTTCTTGATGTTGATGAATCTGCAGTCAGGAGCTATGAAGTCATCCAAGGCTGTGGCCATGGAGAGAACATCTAATAAAGCACAGAAAACAAAAGAGGAAAGAGAAATATAGATGAACAGATGAAAAAATCTACTTTGTTTGTAGATGCATGCATTGTATTGCATGGTTTTAATTAAGCATACACTCTACACACTGCATCATGCTTCTTATTAATGCTCTGACTTACATGAACATTCTGCATCCCCACAAATCTTGTTGTCTGCTAGTTTATCCATGACGACAGCCCTCGCTGTCTGGTGCAGTAGTCCCACACAGAGCAGAATCACCAGTGGATAACTCATACCGACTCAAAGAGCAGAACCAAGGGAGTGTTGCGTGTGCGTGCAGATGTGAATGTGGACGTTTGAAGGAATTTAAGGCTGTAAAAAATCCCAAAACACTTCTCTCAGCCAGGAATGGGCTGTGCCCCTGCATCAGAGGTTGCCTGACCAATCAGTGTTGAGTTTCAGAAATGCCACACTCAGGACTCATTTCCCGCAGGGGAGTTAGCTGACCGTTCCCAAATCTCAGTCTCTTTGCAGGAACAAGCAGTCACAATTCATGTGAGCTGTGCGACTTAAGCTCTGTAGAAAAGCAAGTTCATGTGTTGAAATGCAGCATGCTGTTCTTTCAACAGGTCTTTGAGTAAGTGCAATACTTTTGGCCTAAAAGGTCCTATGTGAGAAGCAGTATAATAACTTGTTATGTATTTTTTGTATCACCTGTGTGCAACTAATGTAAAATGAGTTTGGAAAAAGTTGATCTGAGTTACTTAGTTATTTGTTGAACTTACATTCAGCTCTAATGATCCTCTGAAAAAGGCATGAGATAACATAGAGGTCAAAGTAAACTGGAAATTCAAATTGAATGCACAAATTGCAAATTGCAAAATGAAGTGCAGGTCTTTAACCCAAGCTTAAAGACCTGAACAACTCACTACTTGAACCTGAATAGCCCAAGAATGATACCACCACTAAATACATTTATATGCAATTGCAACAACAAGAGCAGATGTGATGTAATGAAGCTGGTTCCAGTTTAAATCTACCCTGGCTATTAGCAAAACTAAATTAACTAGCAAACTTAACCAAATCCAGTCTAAGTAACGCATTTACAGTGTCTACACAATCAGGAAATAGTTAAACAGACTAATAGAGTGATACAAAGTCCACCTCACATTCAAATTGTGTCAAAAGCTGTGGCCAACATACTTGTTAATTATTCTTAACTTCCCCATAATAAGTAAAATGTTGCATTACAACCCTCTTTGTCCTCTCAATGGAATCCAGAGGTCCATAGAGTTTGGACCAATGTAGGAGTTATGTTTTCAACCAAACACCTGATGGCACTCTTGTCCCCTAGCTATGGACAAGAAATTACACCATCAATAATCTCTCTGTTTATTTGGTTGTTTTTTTCCTGGTGAAATGACAATCAACGTTTATAATATGTCCCATGTAATCAGATACGGTATAACCACATTGAAAGTAATATAATAACATTCTGGAAAAACTAGTTTCAGGGGGGCAATGCTCTCTTTTCGTGCTATTTGATAGACACGATGATATTTGCTAAGAAGTATACCATTGGTGGATAAGTATGTATAAGTATGTTGAGTTTAGTATACCTAAACTCAACGTTGCCTAACATACCATAAGCCTTTAAAGGTGGAATAAATGCTTAACAACAGTGAACTTCTGCTACATGAAACTGATCACAATGTGAACACGTCTTACGTTGGTGAAATAATGAAGCAAAACCTTTTAGAAAAGTATTTTGTCGGTGGCTGTGATGTGTTTTTTGTTGTTTTGTTTTGTTTTACCGTGAATATCGTTCTCGTGCTTCTCACAACGAAGCCAATGAGTGTACATACACAACTGGAGAGGAATTGTCCTTTAAAGCCTGCAAATGCCAACCTATCGGTCAAATTCTATTCAAGGGTGTCTATGTGTAAGTTGATGACACCTTTCTTCAGTGTTGTTGCGTCATCTTTTGTGAACAGGTTTTCTTAAGTATTCGTAAACAAGTAATTATTTCTTTTTTCGTCTGACGCAAAGCTGTGCAAAACGGCGTTAGCATGTGTTCGCACGCCTTGGTATGTGGGCGGGCGGGGTTTAAACCTACACACAACCTTGCACAAGTCAGAAAACAAATAGCACCGCTCACCCGCGCTGCCCAGTTGTAAAAATCTCACAACGAGGACTGACGTATGCACACTGTGAACTCAAAACGACAGTCTTGGACGGCGCTGTTATTTTTCGGTTTGAAGAGTTTGGGGGGTGGTCGGTGCTTTGTTTTTATTTTGGGGGCTGGGAGCTACCACAAGCAGGCTAATTCCACTTCGGTACAAACACCTGCATGCCTGGACCGAGGTGTACTTCGATAATATAGCATCACATTCATCCAGGTAGTGGTAAGCTAACAAGTTAGGTCCCAAAGTAGCTGATGGATGCGCGGGTATCGGAGTTATTTTGCTCAGGAAATGAACACAGCTCTGGATCTCAAGGTGTTGCGTCCAACGTCAAGTCGGGAAATGGCTATGGGGTAGCCCCCAAAAAAGCTTGTGTAAAGAACAACAAGAAAGCCAAGGCTCGATTCTCCCGCAACTTCAAACCAAACAATAATACCCCATATCTACCTCCGGAGGTAAGGCTGAAACTACGCGCACCACTGCCGCTAGCCTAGTCGAGCTAATTGTATTAACGACCCGTAGCAAAGTCTGCTAATAACAAAGTGAACTTGAATGGGTGTTTGTGTGCATGTTGACATGTGTAACAGCGATAACCGTAGGTGTTTCACTGCATTTCCTGCCGTCGGGTTTAACGCTAGCAATGCTGCCCCGACTTGTCTTTGAACTCGCAGTGACACGTAGCTAGTCGGCAACGGGAACGGAAATGAATGAGAGTGTTAAAGTCCGCTAACATTTA
Organism: Nannoperca australis; assembly: GCA_036023655.1. Classification (NCBI taxonomy): domain Eukaryota; kingdom Metazoa; phylum Chordata; class Actinopteri; order Centrarchiformes; family Percichthyidae; genus Nannoperca; species Nannoperca australis. Next base: position 8,937 of record JAVQJD010045952.1, on the reverse strand, counting down.
GCAATCTAACATTTGCTGTTAACTTACACTTTGTCATTCACAGTAGTTTTTACGGTAATAAGCCAAATGTGCGTTTAGTTCCAAGCCGCTTGCTGTAGCCGTGTGGTATTTTGCTAGCTTGCAGAAGAGGAACAGCTGTGTTTGTAAATAACTAACGGGGGGCGGGTGTGTGTTCGGTCGAACCAGATCTGGCTAATGTTACTGTTACAGTCCCTGATGTTCACTCACCCAAGGACTGTGTTACTACACAGTAACGAAATATTGCTTTGATCGTTTTTTTAATAACGTTACTGAAACCTTACTCACTTAATAGCTAACGTGACCATTATTTTCTCAGAAGTGTGACAGAAAGAAACGTGTGTCGACCTCAAGCTACCAAAGGCTCAACCTAACCTAACTTAACTTAACCTGGAGCCAAATTAAAATAAGTTAAGGATTAGATTGTGTTTTTAATATTAATACAGGTTATTGCGGGCTGTTTAGTCTTGAATTAAAAGAGCATAGCAGTATCCACACAGCACCACGGTCTTGATCTTAGAAATCTTAATAATGGGGCATGTCTCAACATATTCCATGGCTTCACTTGTTGTTTCAGCAGATCCCCAGCATGTAACCAGCTCCACTGTCCTGCAGTGATAATTATTTATAGTATACATTAAACTGAATTGAATTGAATAGTTAACCTCAAATGTATATTGGCTTTTACACATTGGTGTGCTTTGTCTATTAACGCATTAAGTAGCGGTGTATTAGGGCTAGCTAAGCAGAAAAGCACTCAGTGACTGTTCATAGTAGTGCGCTGGCTGCTTTTCTTTGTCTTTTAACAAATCAATAGCCTGTCTCACTTCTCTACAGTCTGACAGCTGTTGTTCCTGTTCTGTCTCTCTTTGTTTCTCTCCCCGTCTCTCAGGCCGAAGAGGGAAATATAGAGTACAAGGTAAGCAAATATGCTGTCATGCAAGGTCTGATGCAAAGTTTTGTTTTCCTTCAAAGTGAGCTAGTTGCTTCGTATAACACTATAACAGCTCATGTTTCGGTCAGCCTCTTCATGACAAGAGTGTACAGGTTATTTGTTATAGGTCAATCATCACTACAGTAAGCTGTCTGCAATACTTAGGTAACATGTCAGAATATATAAGTGCAGTCTCACATGGTCTACCATGGAAAACCAACACCACAGTGGATTAGCGAGAGCATTTTTAGTATCTGGACAGCTGCTTCCCCCGCCACATCAGCATAGACCTTAATTTTTATTGCCTCAGTCCTACAGTAATCCTTTTGTAATGTTAGTCATTTGCATCTGAATTATTTAACCTCTGACTAGAACCATTTAACTTTCCACAATCTAGGTTTAAGTTCAGCACTGATTTCTAAAGTGTCTCCCTGGTCTAGCTGAAGCTGGTGAACCCCACGCAGTACCGCTTTGAGCACCTGGCAACACAAATGAAATGGCGACTGCAGGAGGGTCGAGGCGAAGCTGTCTATCAAATAGGTGTGGAGGATAATGGCATGCTTGTGGGACTATCAGAGGAAGATATGAGGACATCACTGAAGACGCTTCATATGCTGGCCGAGAAGTAATTCAAGATATTGACAAATTCACTATTTATTTATGCTGTAGTGTGTTGTCACTGTGTCACATCAGGTTATAACCCTAGCCAAACAAATGGTAAATGCAAATACACCATTTCAAAACAGAGCCGGTTTTCAATTTTCATAGGCATACTAAAAGTAACAAGGGGTCATTTTTAATTGGGCAATTAAAACACCACACTTCCCTAAATGTACATATTTGTTTTTCTTTTTTCTGACAGAGTTGGAGCCGACATCACTGTTCTCAGAGAGCGAGAGGTGGACTGTGACTCTGATGTGCCTCATAGGATTGCTGAGGTTCTCATTCGCAAAGTGCCAGATGACCAACAGGTTAGTCTGTTAGCTACTGTGAAGCCATGTCGCTCTCTGGCTGTTGTTCTTTTGTTGTTGATCTGTTGGTCTTTGTACTCCTGCATATTCATTGTGTTTGGTTTGCAGTTCTTGGACCTGCGGGTAGCTGTACTGGGCAATGTGGACTCTGGCAAGTCCACGCTGTTGGGGGTTTTGACACAGGGTGAGCTGGACAATGGACGGGGAAGAGCGAGGCTCAACCTCTTCAGACATCTGCATGAGATCCAGACTGGACGCACTTCAAGCATCAGCTTTGAGATCCTTGGTTTCAATAGTAAAGGAGAGGTGAGAAAAGATCCAACGCCAGAGAATAAATAACGTGTTCCCTCCTTATACATTCTTACATCATTGTTCGTAGATAGCAGCACTAGTTAAATTACAAGCTACTGCGTCTGCGAGTAATGATGATGACCTATGCTTTCAAAAAATGCTTTTTTCTTTATGCGATTTAGATCATGACGCTCATGATATGATTACTTATTTTCCCAGGTCGTGAATTACAGCGAGTCTCGAACAGCAGAGGAGATTTGTGAGAGCGCCTCTAAAATGATCACATTCATTGATCTGGCGGGTCACCACAAGTACCTGAAAACCACCATCTTTGGCCTCACCAGCTACTGTCCAGATTTCGCGATGCTAGTCGTCAGCGCGAATACCGGCATTGGTGAGTTTTAATTGATTTTATTTGAGTTTCTTATAATTTTGCGCCCGTGTCTCTCTGTGGGCGCGCTATCCAGTCACTTTACTGTTCAGATAAGCCGAGCTAAAAGTGGATCTGTCACAGGCTGGTAATAAACACTTGCAGGACCAGTCCGACAGAGACCCTATGTTTGTGTACACCACACGTACATGCTGTAGTGGAACTCAGCCAGCTGTGGCTCAGCACTTATCAAACATGTGATATCTGAGCTTATGTAACAGACCACCATTCCTACCACAGCTGCTTTAACCCTCATCACTGCCTGTCATTACTCGTCCTTAAATATCTTAAATACCATCAATTCATGTCAGAGTCCTCTGATCCACTGGAGTCAGCTCCGCGCTTGATCCCATGCACATTTGATACTGAAGCTTTGAAGCTACTGTGTATGTTGATGTTGCTGACTTTGTAGAAAGGACACAACACCTGACAATCACCAGAAGTTATGGCCCCAAATACTTGCAGATCTTTTAAAAGAATCAGTTTAGACTCGATTCCATCAAAATGGTAAGTCTTCACACATGCAAAAGTGGTTTACAAGGTAAACAAGGGCCTCTAGTAGCAGATACCAGCTCAAAATACTCTTTTCTGTACTAGAACTGAAGAGGAAAATGACCTTTTATGATAAGTGAGACTTTGTGCAGGTGTCTTGTGCGACACCCAGGTCCAGGACTGACATACTTTGAAGCCTGGGCTTCCGACCAGTGGGACAGGCTAGGCAGTTCATTGTTTTGCTTGTGAAGACGTACTGTTTGTGTACTTCTGTTTCTGGAACAATAGTTCACTTATTTTGTTGGATTTGGTAGAAAGAATAAGAAGGTTGATGTCAGAAGTGGGATTGACACCCACGCCTCCAGGAGATACTGCGACCTGAACACAACGCCTTAGACCCCTCGGCCACCCTGACTTATTTCTGGTTGTCACGTGACTGGGAGGAGGAGGGGCTTTGAGGCACAGCAAGTGTGCCTAGATGAGAACACCCTGTTAAAAGCTTGTGACCTTCTGTAAAGAATCTCTCAGCTTTTGAAAGCAATAGCCTTAAATAACATAGGGGGTTTTGATAAATCTGTAGTTATGTTTTTACTTTTGCAAATGGAAATGAGACATGTAGATGAAACCTGAGCCTTGGAGACAACACTCGTTACTGGAGTTACTGCACTCCAGCTCTGCAAGGAGTTATTAGGTGAACTATATTCGGCTGCTGTTAATGTATGGCTGGCAGTTCTCTTAAGGTTATTTTGAATATATGATTTCGAAAAGGTTGTAAACAAAAGTCTGACTCAGACCCAAGTCATGTGTTTGGGACTTATTTTTGATATTATTATTTTTGTTTCATTCTAAATAATGTTACATTATAATGGTACATTTTCTTAACCATTTTGTGCAGCTCTTGGTGGCAAACAATCAAAACAAAAAGTGATGTTGTCTGCCTGCTGTAGTGGAATAATTAGATAAGCAAAACAGCAGAATGCTAAATAATTTAATCACAATGGCTGTGACTATTTGGTTTTTAAGAGTTGTAAATCTGTGGGTAATGTACCGTTGACCTGGATGTGTCCTTCACTGAATAAACCGTATTTTATTTACATATGCCACCATTAAAAAGAAAATTACATCCACTATTAGAAAAATAGATTATCACAATAAGTAAGGAAATTACATTCAGCATTTTAATGAGGCATAAATAGGGCATGGATATGAAATCATACCAAACTGAACCAGTACTACACAGCAGAGGAAAACTGAAATGGCCTTTAGAGAACGCTGCTGTTTTTTTAGTTTTTTTTTTTTTGTAATTTGAGAATAAATCTCAACCTGCAATGCTACACATTTTTTAAAAAGCCTATTCATCATTGTGTTTTATTACAATCATTCTTTAATTCGTAGGTGTTTACTTGTTGCACTATAGATGTTGCTGGGTTTGTGCGGGTGTCTGTTCTAAAGTAGGGCATGCTGGGGGAAATGGGGTCAAGAACGAGGACCACCTTAGCTACGCAACAGACAGCAAGAGGACACAGTGTCCGCAACCCAAGAGCAACAGCTTTAATTATGAAACAGAGTAATGGACCTGTGTAATGCATAGGGCTCGTCTTCGGCTGTATCTGTGAAAGGTCAGAAAGCCAAAGGGCGGCTAATCATCTAGTAGCATTCTGTGATGCCTCTGGCGGAAGTCACCGTGTTTAGGAAAATGTGTCTTTGGCATTCTGGACAACCAAGACATTAATGAAATAATTACTATATATGGTTAAATATTCCTGGACTGCTCCCGTCGTCTTCCCCCAACGGCATCAACAATCATACGTCATGGTAAATTCTACCTGGTCTTATCAGTTTGCATACATCGTCTCCTGACCCTCAGACTCGCATGCCAGCAGATAAGCAGTGTGGTGTTGGGTCATAACAGTCCTTTCCCTCCAGGATGTGGTCGTCCTTGTGTGTCCAAAGGTATATTTGGTGAGGACACTGGTTCCCTTCCTGCGACTTAATGCAAATATATCTTTAAAAACATAATGTGCAGTACTTAAAATTAACATTGTGTGTGTGTGTATTTAATGATGTGAACTGGTGCAGAGCAGAAGAAGTAAATTCAATGTAGTGCAACCCTCAGACCGGACTTAATCCTTAATCCTCACTTGCTCTTTTCCAGCTGGTACGACACGGGAGCATCTTGGACTCGCCATGGCCCTGAAGGTCCCCATCTTCATCGTCATCAGTAAGGTGGACCTCTGCACGCGTGCCACAGTGGAGCGCACCGTACGCCAGCTGGAGCGCGTTCTCAAGCAGCCAGGCTGCAACAAGGTGCCCATGGTGATAGGAAGTACGGACGACGCCGTCACAGCAGCACAGCAGTTCGCCCAGTCGCCCAAGTATGAGATAACTACATATACATTAATGAATGAGCACTTAACTCATTTAATGTTGTGTAGTTATGTGTGTGTGCTCCCTCTATAATTTAGAAATGAGAGTAGAAAGTTGCAACTAGCCCGTGGTGTCTGTGTGTCCTGATCGCATGCTTGTGCTTCCCCTGGCAGCATCACACCCATCTTCACCTTGTCCAGTGTGTCTGGAGAGAGTCTAGACTTGCTCAAGGTCTTCTTCAACATCATCCCTCCTCTCAGCAACAGCAAGGAGCAGGAGGAGCTTATGCAACAGCTAACCGAGTTTCAGGTCGGTCTGAGACGCGGTTTGTGCATGCATGCGCGTGATCAGCTGGCACATGTACACTCCTTCAGATGCAGTGTAAATACACACACATGATTTTGACGTGATTGATAGCAGTGTGCATCATTACAGGTGGATGAGATCTACACAGTGCCAGAGGTGGGGACGGTGGTGGGAGGTACTCTGTACAGGTCAGTGTGTTAAAATGCCTACTTCATGTTCTTCTATTCATCTTGTTTGTTTGTTTTTCGTTCAGCATGGACTCTTTCTGACCCACTATTCTCTCCGACTTTGCAGTGGTATTTGCCGTGAGGGAGATAATCTTGTAGTAGGGCCCACAGACTTGGGCCAGTTCCACAAGTTGACCATCGGCAGCATCCAGAGGAACCGCTCGGCATGCAGGGTACTCAGGGCCGGCCAGGCTGCCACACTCGCACTCGGCGAATTCGACCGGTCACTGCTACGCAAGGTCAGAGGCAAAACTATGACACTGCCTTTGATGGGGATGTCATCTCAACCCATGTTTCATTAGTGTATGACAGGGATTGGTCTGTTGGCCTGTTTTGTTTCAGAAAGTTCAATAAAGATATTGACCCCCAAAAAAAGATAAAGATTTATCTTTAGATAAGAGTTATCTTATCTAAGATAACTTAACTATCTAAGATCTTACTCTTTACCTATACTGTTTGCCTGTTTCAGTGTATAGAGGAAGTATGTGTTCCTCTTTGTAATTCATGAAAATAATGTCTGATATGGTACTTAATCATTGATTTATATGAAAAAAAGGGGGAATAATTGATCATGTTACATACCTAATTCTAATCTATGTGTGTTCTCCCCTGATAGGGCATGGTGATGGTGAGTCCGGAAATGGATCCTACTATTTGCTGGATGTTTGAGGCTGAGATTGTGCTGCTCTTCCATGCAAAGACCTTCCACAAGGGCTTCCAGGTTACTGTGCACATTGGCAATGTGAGACAGACCGCCACTGTGGAAGCTGTGTATGGCAAGGTTAGTTTATCCACTGAGCTACTTCTAAAACATGGGGTTGTTATATCCCAAATGTGTCACCGTAAGCATATTATTTCTTACATTCTGATCGTTTGTAATACTGTCTCTTTTGATACACTACAGGAGGAGCTGAGGACAGGGGAGAAAGCAGTGGTTCTCTTCAAGTTTATCAAGCACCCCGAATACCTGAAGGTGGGAGCTAAGGTGCTCTTCAGAGAGGGCGTGACCAAAGGTATCGGCCACGTCACCAAGTTGCAGCCCGTCGCCCAGTACCGGCCATCCCAAAGCGAGGACGACGAAGCCTGACGTTTCTCAGAGAGCCACAACAGAAACCACCGTCCCACCCAAAAACAAGGTGCTTCATAAACAACCTCCTGCTTTCTCCAAAGGCCACTCTGCCCTGTTCCCTGCACAGTAAATCCCTTTCACAGGATTTTGTTGTTTTATCACCTTGTTCCAAAGCCTCGTTGTCACCACCCTTGTTTGTCCCCTTCAGCCTTTTAAATAACTGTTGATGTTTTAGTCTGCTTCCTCGTGGGTGGGCTTGGGTGTCGCTCTTCATGGCACTGATAAAAGGAAGCCACTCAGCCACCCATCTTAACACGGTCACATGGCAACAACTACCAAAGTGATGTTGACTGTCAAGAACACATAGTTGCAGTGCACAGATCAATAAGCATCTAGGAAATTGCTTTCTCGCACCTAGGTCGAAGTGCTACTTTCATAGTTTACACCTTTAAATGCACTCCTAACACACACTTTGAAAAAGATGCAACCAAAAACATCAATGCCAGTGTTGATATACCTTTGGCAGATAATTGTTTACAAACTCAACAGTTGCATGCATGAGATGCTTGGACATGAAGGTGTAACCTGTCATCACCAATGTCATTGTTGTCTGTGTTACCAGTATAGTGCCTGACTGATAAGAACAAGCCTCAGATCTCACCACATTCACTATATTAATAATACACAGTGTGTATTTAAATCATACCCTTCGCTAATGAATTATGTGAGACAATAGTAAAAGCATTAAGATACCTTTGTGGTTCTCAGACCCAGCTTGTCAGTTGTATATAAGCTTAACCATCTTGCTACAAGCTGTAGTGCTGACACAGGCACTTTATGAAGGTAAAGGAGAGCGATGTGAGGCGCCTCATATGTTTTTTTTAAATTCACAAATAATGCCTCGCGATAGTGCCGTGGGACGGCAGTGATCCTGCTGTCGACGTTTCAAGCGCTTTAGTTACTCAGGTCAGTGTAGATATCGTATTAGACAGCATTCCACTCTCGCAGAACTACTTCGTTGGAAGTTTCTGTTGCTTTAAAGCGATTACGTTTGAGGTACTTGATCGTGTCTTCACTTACGTTACTGATGTCACTAACTTTGAAGGGGTTTAACACAGTGCCTGATGGAACTACCAGCCGAGTAGACTTCCATTGCATCCCAAAGTTTTACAACTTAGTAAACGATCTAATTAATCGGTGCTACTTCTTGAAACGGCTTTTAATATTTCAAAGAGAACGTTAATTGCTACTCTCTGTTCAAGGCTGCTGTTGGCCTTATCGTGTCCTATAGCATGTTGGCGTGATGTATACATAGGTTGTTGTTCCACTGACATCAGCGATCAGAGAACAACTGAAACGTGTGCCCTGTTCTGTTGCGCAGTTTATGTGCAGTTTGTGTGCAAGAGAGGAAAACTAGCATTTCAACCAAATATATTTTATAACTTTTATGAAGAGTTCTATCAGGTGTTTGTTTTAAGGCATCTGAGAAGAATTTTAGATTTCTTGTGGTTTTAGATTTTATGAATCATTCGCACACATTTTACAGTTTTCTTAACGACACCAACGCATCTTCACTTTTGTGAAATCATGTTTTCCTTTTAATTGAAAGTGTAATATTTTGATAATTTGGGTGAAATGCAATATTTATGTACAGATCCAATTTGTGTATCATGATGTACATGAATAAAACTTTTATTGTCTCTTTAGCAGGTGTTCAATGTTGTTGTCTTTCAAGTAAAACATAAAATTGCTCAGTGTTTTCAACCATGTCATCATATCTACTGGCTCACATGTCAGAGCCATTGACTTGCTGCACAAAATTGAGCTTTAAA
>JAVQJD010045940.1:0-22559 GCA_036023655.1 Nannoperca australis | reverse complement strand
CAAATGAAAAGAGGCTTGAGACACGGAAAAGTGTGTATGCATACGTGTGCAGGGATGTACACACACACACACACACACACACACACACGCACACTCATTAGATCATCAGTAAAAAGAGAATGAGGATTAAAGGCTTTCGATACCACTCTGCACGTTCACCTTTAACTGTCCAACAGTCTCTGGAAAAAACACTTAGAAGTCTATCGACAAGGTGAGAGAGAGAGAAATAAAGTGAGGGAATCAAAGAGAGAGACAGTGAAAGAGAACGAGAGAATAAGCACACGCCCAACATTTTCCAGGTCAGCCCAAATGCCCCGGGCTAAGCTCGCCGTTCTGTTACTGTTTTTCTTCTCTCTCTTTTTCTCTCCTCCCTCTCTCTCTCTCTCTCTCTCTCTCTCTCTCTCTCTCTCTCTCTCTAGCCCAGGGGCAAAGTCGAGATGCAACAGGATTCAGCCGTTCCTACGGAGACCAGAGAGACGGTGCTGCCATGGCAACGAGGCATCGCTTGCTTGAGCGGAGAGCTACTCCTTCCCTGTCTCTCATTCTCTACTTCTTTTCTTCATCGGCACTCCACGTCTTGCTCTTTCTCCCGTAAATATGCGAATCATACTCTTTTTGTTCAGTCCATCTAATGTTTTTCTTTCTTCCTCTTCCACCTGTGTCTCTCCGCTGATCATCCTCCTATCCGTTCACTCTCCACACCAAAAATATAATCAGAGCCATAATTAAACAGCTCAGACAACAGCACTTCTCGCAGAGAGGCCAGCCACTCACTTCACACGTCTCACCTCATACCTTCACTGAGTGGCTAAAAAGAAGAAAACATTTGGATAGAATCGCCAGGCGCAATTACACTCTCACTCAATTCATTAGTCCAAGGTAGAGGTGCCAGCAAAGGTTGGAGTCTACAGGAAATGCTGTTTGTGAGGTTTTTCTACTCAAAGAGCAGAAATCTCAGCAAATCTATCGATTCTTTGAATTGTTTGGGAAAAATTTGCAAAAAGATTTTGTGTTTCTTAAGTACGTTCACACAGTTTTTGTCAGGAAGTATTGCATGGATAAAGTAAACATTTTTTATACGTGTTTTACAAAGCTCAATAAAATCAAGAAAGAATTGGCAGCTAGTTTAGTTTAGGTGTTTGAATCTGTACCAGGAGATGCAGCAATAACAACATGATTTCTTCTAAAAGAGAGCTGTGGTTTCTATTAAACCCTAACTAGAGTACTATTCAGGGCTGCCAAAGGTCACTGGAAGCTGTATTGCATCAAAGCTATGATTAAATCGGTTGCATTTAAATATTTCTGATCATGCAAAAAATGTCAACTGTGGCAAAAAACATTCCGACGTAGCTCCTATTTGAAACTACATCGTCTGTGCACCCAAACTGTATCAAGCAAGAAAGGAAACAGCAAACTTCATGTGGACTGACAGCAAGATTGATTGCCCGCAAGTGGTCGATTGTGGAAGGTGTCAGTGATGGCTGTCATCACGCTTTCAGTATGGCCATAACCTATTTGAGGAAAGACTTATCAGGCGCTGGCCACAACACTAAACACTCTAGTAAAATGATTTGAGGGTGAATCATTGTCGTGCTCTGACAATGACAAAAAGGAGCAAGCATTTATTTAATCTCCGCCTGTGGCACAGAGAATTGCACTGAAACCCAGAAGGCTCTCATTGGCATCACTTCATCAAACCCAGCAGTCGTTCCCCTGCTCCACACCTTCACGCTCTGACATTTAATTCAGCTTGCCCTTTAGATTGTGTTGTTTTGCTTTTTGTTTTTTTACATGCACAGTATATGAAAACCCTCCTCTTCTATGACTCACTTTTTTTTCCCTCTCATCCATCACAACTCATTAGAGGACTTACAGGCTGGACAGAGCGTGAGGTGTGTACGCTGATGCATTTTGCCATGTTGCATGCAGACATTGAGCTTGACCCTCGATGTAAGGTCACGTGAAGGAGGCTTTGGTGAAAATGTGCACGACAGTGGGAGTCTGAACTTATAGATTATTTATATGGCTGTCAGGGACTTTCAACGTCACACACAGTAGGGTTGTGGGTGTAGGGGGAGTGTGTGTCTGTGTGTGTGTGTGTGTGTGTGTGTGTTGTGTGTGTGTGTGTGGTAGCTTAAAAGAGGAGAGCAAATGAGAAAGAAATTGCAATCAGCTGAAAGAAGACAGTTTGAGCTCCTCCTCAGAACCCGCAGCTTCACCTTCGCGTGCAACAATCACTGTCTGTAGCTTATTATTAAGTGATATGTGTACAGACAAGCCCTGTAGATGTGACATGTGGTCTTCACACACACACACTCAGGTGTCACTGAAAAGGTCGACTTTCTCTCTGTCTGTTTTTATCCATCAACCCTGAAGCATCTTGCTTACTCAAATGCTCACTCTTCCTATATCTGATATGGTATAGAAGTCTGTGTGGTTACTTTAATTCCCCCACAAAGCTGCATTTACTGTTGCTCACCTTCCACATACATCACTAATGGATTGTATGGATTTTGGACATATTTGACAGGAACATAGTTACACATTTGCATGCCTCAGTGAAAGCCATAGAAAATTTGTGTTTCCATAGAATATACTTGTTTATCGTACTTCATTCATTACACTCATTAAAGTAGTGAGTTAGCCCTACTGTGGCCAAACGTGCAATTTACAGGATAGTGGAACATAACATTATCCATTGTTTTATAATGGGACCACAGCAATCCCCCAGGACAAGCACTAGGTGATTTTGGCACGGTGGCCATAATCTGAATTGCAGGTCATGTGACACACATGTCATTACAAAAGACACAGCTGGGACAATGGATACTCTTTGTGTTGTCATTTAAAAAAACTGTTTTATTCAGACAAACTGATTATTTTAATCCCATCCCTGTTTGCAGGATGTTAAAAAGACTGTGATACACATGCTCTGTGAAAAGACTTTACTGTGCATGATCTATGAGCACAAAAATTGTGAAAGCATGAAGAACTTTTTCAGGATATGCGCCCGATGAGCAGCTTTTATTACGAATGGTGAGTATCTATTCAGTATTCTTAATACATCCAAGCAGAAAACAACAGCCATAGGTAACATCCACTATTACACTTTATAATAGCAGTCGATAGCACAAGCATGTTCTTACATGGGACATATTAATATGAATTTGCTACATTTGTGCAGAGCACTGAGCTAAACAACCTGCCTTGGACAAACCTATATTTCTGGGTTTATGGCAAGTAGAATCACACACTAACAGACCCGGTTAGGGTAGCACGACTAGAAAGTCGTGTTACTGACTCAGTAATGTCAGCAATGAGTATCTTTACTAACATTAGCTACCATAAGCTAGTGGTCATACCAGACAAAGCAAGGTGGTAGCAGCAAAACAGAGTGTGTTAAGCTGAGATAAAATGTGCATTTTAGGAAGATTGCATTATTAGTGAGTTTTTGAAGAAACGCAATCCAACGTCACGCTGCGGTAGTCAATCAGACCGGCAGATGTCCAGTGAAGAAGAATTTTGTTTACCTCTAGAATTGTAGCATTAGCTGTTGACCTTAACATTCCACTGTTTACCGAGCAACTGTGAAATTAGAAGAATAGATGTTAATGTGATTAGTGGCTTGGCTTGTATCGGTCTTCAAGCTGGGATTGCTGGTTATTATCAGACACTCTCACACTGCCGCACAACCCTGCTGCAAATTGCTGCAACACCTGATTCTATGTGAAAACGGCCTAAGACAAACTCTCAGGAGGACACGATTCTCCAGTCCAAATGTTCATGAGTCCTTAATCCTAAATTAAAAATGTTGGTATTGAATTTGAACTTGTGTATCATATTTGAATGTACACCAATATTAAAACCTAATTTGGTGGGTTTTCAAAAGTAGAATGTCCTTTAAATTTCAAATGTTGTTAATACAGATGAATGAAGAACTTAACTGTCAGTGCTTGTAGTCACTGGGTATGTCACTTTATGTATGCATGGAAAAAATAGAAGTATATATGTTCATCACACTAAGTTATTTCACTGTACAATATGAGGATATCGAACTAAAATCTCTCTACACAAACAAACATAGCTATATGAACACCTCCGTATGCAAAACAGGCACAAACACACGCAAACATTCACAAGAATACAGTACCACTACTGTTGCATGCAACCACAAATACACAATGCACCCATTTACACACACACACACACACACACATAGATCCATAAACACACAAATGCCAACACATACACACTGGCCCCCTGCTAGGTGTCTAAATAAAACTCCACCGACCACACCGGATGTGCATCACCGGTTGTCATGGCCACCGAGGAATATTCTTCAAGGTTTCCAAGGCAACAGCTTGGGGAACTCTTCGCCAGCCTGTCACTTGTCTGGGGAGAAGAGAGTGGATGAATGCCGATGATTATATATATGTTTTTTATGGCCACATGAGTGCGTGTTTGTGTGTGCGTGTTTGTGTGTGTGTGTCATGAAGGGACTGAGTGACAGTACTACAGTAAGTGGGAGAGCTGTAGTGGTTTACAATGAGGGAGCAAGTGGATGAATGGATAAGTTTGGGAGATGAAAAGCAGCAGCAATGAAATATAAGTTGCAAGAATTCCAGGTTGACTTCGTGTTTGTTGAATGAACTAGTTAATGTGTCGATCATGAGCGAATCAGTTATCCCTTCAGTAGAGTGAAACACACACACACACTGAAACATTCTCTGTTTTAAGGTCCCGTTTTATGTTTTCATGTGTATGGGAAAATGTGTGTGTGTATGAAGGGAAAGAGTCGTAAGTCACTGTGTGCATGTGCGTGTGTTTATGTGTGTGCGAGCGAGAAATGGGAGGCTCTCTGTTGCAGCGACTCATATCAAACCAACCGCCACTCAAACTGACGTAGACGGGATGAGGGAAAGAGAACGTAGAACCCAGTTGCCATGGCGATGCAATCAGCTTTCAGTGGAAGCGCTCGTCTCCTGGGTGCTGTCAACGTTTGATCTCACCTGCATAATAAACACATATATGAACACACACATACATATGCATGCACACACACATGCAGAGGTAAAGTTAAAGTGGCTACCGTGAAAAACAGTGGATGGTTAATGTAAACATGTAGCTGCAGTCAGTCACTGGAGACAGGAAAAATAAAAATATTTGATTTATGGTCATTGGTTCTCACATATCTGACAGAAATAGACCCCCCTTAAAAAGTCACTATTTTATTTTCGTACTGTTTCCTGAATGGAACTTTCTGGTTTTCCAATAATCTATAATCTTTGTCACTCAGAAACAAAACATTTGTCACACAGATTTCAGAGAAAAACTATCTGTGCTGCTGCCTTCCAGTCTTTCTTCACCCCCTCTATCGTTTGTTTTCTGTTCTTCCTGCTCTTCATCATTCTCCATTCCTTTCTTTCCCATCCTCCTCTTCCTGTTCCTCCCTTTCTGCCACTCTCTCTCTTTCTCCTGCCCTATATTCATACTCTAATCTGGTCCAGTCGGACTTCTTGTCTGACTCCAGTAATCTTGTCAGGACAGATGGCCCACACACACACACACACACACACACACACACAGACACACACACACACAGACACACACACACACACACAAACACAAACACAAACACAGATGCCCATTCTCTCTTTCTGTGACCCAAATTGTCCTGAAACTCACGTTTTGTAATGTTTCACACCGTCAAACACTTGGATCTTATACCCCCCCACACACGGCTGCTGTTGCAACTGCCCAGCCCAGTTATGTGACCTGTTCGGGGATGCATTGCCGCGGATCAACAAGTCAGCAGAGCAGCAGATTAATGTGAAAAATAACTTGGTGTAAATGTTTACTTCCTCATATGCTGAGAAATATATTGGATTATTGGTGTTTTATGTCAAAGGTGATGAGCAAGGTTAGTGTAAAGGCCAAACCAAACATTTGTAGATTGCAGCTGTTTTAGCCAAAATGTATTTTCTTTAAATGTGCCTCGTTTCTTATAGATTAGGCTGATCTTTTTATATTGGTCTTTTAACTAAACTGGATATCAGCTAGTAAAACATTGCAATTGAGCAACACAGGAACCAGTGTTAATTTTTACAAAGAATTTATAGCCATTAAATGATGAGATTTGGTTCTCATAAGCTGCCAAAAATGACGATGACGAGGGAATCAGGTTGTTGTGATATAAAAATCCATTTAATATAAACATACATTGGCTGCCTGTGGTGATAAGTGTGTAAACTTTATGGCAGGTTCATGATAATAAATGACAATATGACATTTTTACTATAACACCAGTCACAAACCTACATATCAATCTAACCTGGTGGTGAGTGTAAAAGAATTGTCGAGAGGGCTTACCTCCTTAGACCTGGCCAACCTCTGCTTGTCAGATTTTCAGTTTCGGTTCAGACGATGTTCGACAATCAATTCGTTTAAAGAACACAAATTAACATTAAAGCTGCATTACGTAACTTACTTTTTGCCATTTGGGGGCAGAGCAACTAGATGTAAACACAACACTGACATATAATCATCTCATAATGTGTTAGCAAGCCGTTGCTTATGTACACATCCAGCACACATGGAGCAACATTAGCATTGAATTGGAGTTGTTTAAATTAAAAATAATGGAGGATTTTATCTATAAAAGAAGGCCTGAATTGTTTTGTGAGTAGTAAAATATTAAGTTGGAAAAGAGAAAGAAAAAATACATCAAACCTGAGTAGAAGATGGAGCAGTAAGTTATCGAGGTAAAAGACCTCACTAATGGATGATGGACTATTAGTCTTGTGGCTGCTCTGTCCAGACAGAACTAATCAATCTTAGGATCATTTGTGTGTCGGTGCTCTGTCACACATTTCTAACGAGCTAATCGAATTCAGCAAGCCCAGGACAGGATCCCATGCTCAACCAGTAAAGAACTCAACACATGACTGAAGCGCTTTATGTATCGCATTGATTACCTTTGCGTGACCTTTGCTGTGCTGAACCTGGAAATGTACAACCCTCCTGTATGTGTGTCTGCTTGCAAATATATTGAACCAACATTTTTGAATCTGATTTTGGTCTTGTGATGGATATAGATGTTGTTTCTTCTTCACTCTGACAAGAATACATGACATTACATTTAGGCATTTAGCAGACGCTTTTATCTAAAGCGACTTCCAAATAAGAGCTTTACATAACGTGCATAGAACCATGATTGAAAACAACAAGATGTCTCATCAAACTTGCAAGGGCTGGTGATGAATTACAAGTGCTATAGGTAAGTATATCGTTGCCAATGGCAGAATCGAAAAGAGCATTCAATCTAAGAACAGATTATCTTTGTACATTCTGAAATACAATATATTCAATACAATTCCACTATAATAACGTACAATATTCTATACTTGTAGAAATATGTAGAAAGTAACATCTTTTAAGTGCTGTTGTATTCAACAAAGACTAAAGACAAATGAGTCTTTAGTCTTTTCTTGAAAGTGGCCAGACAGGTTGTTTCTCTGATGGATGTGCGGAGATGGTTCCACTACTGGGGGGCCGAGTGGAGAAAAGTCTCAGATGTGAGCTGGTGTCCCTGAGAGAGCGAACCGCCAGGTGCTTCTCAGAGACAGACCGTAGTTGGCGGACGGGGGTGTAAGGCTGGAGGATGGTCTGGATGTAGGTTGGTGCAGTCCTGTTCACTGCTTGGAAGGTCAGTACCAGGGTCTTGAATCTGATACGAGCAGCGATGGGTATGTTGTAGAGGGTGAATGTACACGATCGGGAGACTGCAGCAATGTGGTCGGTGAGGGTGAGCTAGTTGTCGATGATGACCCCAAGATTCCTGGCCGAGGGCGATGGGACGACCGTTGTGGAGTCCAGGGTGAAGGAGAGCTCATGGGAGATGGATGGAGAAGCAGGGATGACGAGGAGTTCCGTCTTAGCGAGGTTCAGCTGGAGGTGATGTTTGGTCATCCAGGGGGAGATGTCTGCTAGACAAGCCTCTATCCGAGCTGAGATACTAAGGTCGGCCGGAGGGAACGAGAGGTGGAGTTGTGTGTCATCAGCCTAGCAGTGGTAGGAAAAACCGTGCGAGCGGATGATTGGTCCAAGTGTGGTGGTGTACAGGGAGAAGAGGAGGGGTCCAAGGACTGAGCCCTGCGGTACACCTGTCGATAGGGGCCGAGGATCTGACACATGGCCTCTCCAGGAGACCTGGTAGGATCTACACTCCAGGTAGGAAGTGATCCACTGGAGTGCAGTGCCGGTGATGCCCAGGTCCAGGAGAGTTGTAAGCAGGATCGGAAGAATACAACTCTGATAATAACTTTAGATACATTTTTTAACTTGTAAGCATGATGATGGTGAAATAAAAATTGGTGAGTATGTTTTTGGCTCCATGATGGGGTGAAAAGGTATATGGAGCATCATGACGCTGTCTGAACTTACTTACCCCTCTACAACATCCATCTCTTCACCCCTCCTCTGCCCAATTCCCTTTAACCTTCAGGGAGGGGAAGAGGGGAGATGAAAGCAAGGTGGAGTGTGATGGAGAGAGAGAAGGTGAAAACGTACATGAAAGCGGAGTGCCAGAGGGTAGCGATGGCCTTTACCGTGAACTGTGGTGGATCAGGAGGTTTGGACCTGAGCATTAAGATGAACAGGTCAGAGATAGGAGAGGAGAGGAGGCAGGTTGGCACTCTGTAATACCTGAGATGACTAAAGTTGTCCCTGGCGGCAACTTTATCAAAATGTCTTCACTCCAGAGGATTGTAGCAGCTGGTTAATTACAATCAAAAAATGTAAAATTAAAAACCATGTTTTTGTACAAACATTCAGTCAGTTTAGGGTTAATTAGCCTAGTTTCTTATTGTAATGATGCTCTTTCAGTAACAATCAATTATCACCTCGTCAATGTTTATCACCTTTAATGAAGGTGATGATTTATGCAATAGCCTGGGGAGTGTCAGTTTGTAGTGAATCCTGCCTGAGCTGCTAACACACATGAAAGAGTTTCATCAGTCTGGTTTCCAGCAGAGTTTCAGTGTGCCACAATATTTTTGAGGTTTCTACACTCTGACACAAACGACATTTTAGGGGAAATAGCAAATTCTTACTTTTTTTGGGTATAAAAATATTAGCGTAACACATCTGCATCATTAGCATATTGGCAGTCAAATTATAAACAGGAGGAGATCCTGGTTAGTGTAAGAATGTATTACATTAAAAGTAAAATAACTATGTAATTTTACAGTCATAGCATCATTAAATAACTATAATTTTTTAATGTCTATGATGGATATTAATGTGTTTCAGTAAGATGTTACATGTGGATCTTTTCATTTTGATTTTAATCACCATTCAGATACTATTTCTGTCATTACATCACTTTTCAAAAAATGATGCAACACCCATCAAGTGATCTATGCACAAGAAGTAATGTCACAGGGTATGATGTACAATAACTATGACTTATACCATAGTCAAAGGTGAGCATCAATACAAAAGCCCAGTTCAGAGTTAAAATAACAAGACAGGTGGCCTCAATGACCACTTAATACCTGTTAGGGTAAATGAGTGGTAGAGTTACCAGTATTATATTTGCAGTAACTGAGTTACACCTGTGACACCTCAAGGATCCCCCCACCCTATCCACCCACCTAGTGCCCAATGTTAGCAGACCCAGCCACACTACACTACTTTCACTTGCCAACAACACCTACTTTACCTATGTTTCTATTTAAAGTCTTCTCAGGGCTGTGTGGGGGTGTACAGATGGTATTGACACCACCTTATTTTGACCTTTATGATTTTCCTTAGTACTTAGGAGTTTGGCAACTTGAACAGTCTAATCAGCTATTAAAAACACCTGAGTGGGTGTGCAGGGCCATGTATATATGTACCATGATTGTTTGAGGGACTTTTTTAAGAGTTTACAGATTTACAAAAGCACAGGTGTGACTAATATCATTAAGAATGGCTCTGTTTTATTCAAGTCTCCCAGTGAGCCGTGACAGTGACCCAGCATGCACAATATCAGGACCCTGAAACTGAAGAAGCTAAATGGAACTCAGCCATTCTTCATTTTATTATTTACACCAGTGCTTTTCTTACTATGACATGTTAACATATTGTCTGTGGAAAAGGTATTTTTTGACTTGTCATAGTAGGAAAAGCAATGGTGTTACTAATAACATCAACAATGGCTCTGTTCTGTTCAAGTGTAAGCCATGACAGAGTGACAGTGAGCCAGCATGCACAACACTGAAGCTGCTAAATGGAATTTAGTCATCATAACGATGGCTAAATTCCATTTAGCAGCTTCAGTGTTGTGCATCTATTATTTACACTTTTGATTTTCCTATTGTGACATGTCAAAATGTCTTCCATGAAAAAGGTCTATTTCTACACTGGGCAGGACATCAGGGCCATACTAAGGTCTTGTGAACGACCAGTTTGGTTCTCTGATCTAAGGGTCAGCACATTTGATCCCATGTTACTCTCTCAAAAAAGATTAGTTACTTTTCAGCCTGAGAGGAGGTGAAAAGCTACCCCAAGTGGAGGAATTCAGGTATTTTGGAGTCTCTTTCACCAATCCAAAGGATCATAATACTGCATATTAGTTAAGTTTCCAGCTACAAATGTGATACTTAACTTGAAATTCAATTTTAATTTAAGCTTACAAAATGAAGTTGGAGAGAAAAGAGCTCTATGAGGACCTCGTGGTTGACTTCAAAAGTGCCAGTTGAGCTGCACATGGAACTATATACAGAAGTGGGCAGGAGACTACATCTCCCAGCATGCCGTGGGCACATGAGAATCAGTAAGAGGAGCTGAAGAAAGCTGCTGGTGAAAAGATTGCACGACTAACTACATCTGTCACATTACACATTTTTCAAACCAAATTATTAGTCATCTAATTATGAATGGAACACAATACTGATCAGCAAACAATCAATAAATGTAGGGGTGGAGAGGGAATGGAAAGAGGTGATTTCTTCTTTGTTTAATTCATATCACGTTAGTGTGTCTTGGTAACCCATCCCCCATACACTCTCTCTCTCTCTCTCTCTCGGGTTTGAACTCTCACTTTCTGTCTCTTACACACACACACACACACACACACACACACACACACACAAAAGGGGGATACAATATGACATAGTAACAGTAGATCGATAGATACATTTAATGAAATGTTATGTTAAACAATGGAAATAGATAGAAAGGGAGAGTGGGGGTGTTTGGGGATGATGGATGATGCTGAGAATGGGTAACAGAGAAGAAGAAATGGAGAGGCATGTAGACAGGCAGCAACAGAGAGGGAGGAGTGGGGGTGAGTACATATTGGGGAGGGGGGTGGTGGTGGATGGTGGGAGACCAGGCTACATGACGTTTGTTTCCATGGTGATGGTCTCTCTGTCTCCCACACGTAGGGAGATGGTGCTTTAATGTGCGCGTGTATGTGTGTGTTTGTGTGTGTATCTCTGCATTTCTTTGTTTGTGTGTGTAATGGCATTTTTGTCAATAAATAACCATGCTCTTTTCTTGGCATAGTGTGCATCTTATTGATACAGTCCTACAGTAAAACCATAGCCATGGAGGATCCCAATTTGCGCTTCCAAATGCTCCCGGGCTTAACACTGTAGCATACTGCACAGCCTTGTTTCCTCCGGTGAGAAGTGAAAGATGCTTTTTTCGAATACAGACAGCACACAAACCAACGCACAGCTGACTCCAAATAAGGACATCGTTTGCATCCAGTCTTGCCACAGGGGCAGGTTCTTGTTCCCGTCACAAGGTCTTACCATCCTGGTGTTGCATTTTAGGAACCTTCTGACGTAAATTTGCTCTTTTTTCATCCAATCCATATATTCTCAGTCTTAATTTTCTGTATCTACACTTTAGTCTTTAGTCAGTTCCTTTAGACAGGAAAACTACATTCGGGTCAGTTCAATTATCCGTATAAAAATTTCTACATCCAAGTGCATGGCAGACAGCCACCAAACCTAATCAGTGTGCACTGGGATGCAGTCATTTTCACTTCGATTTAAATTGGCTGATAAGTTGCAATGAATCTATTTTCAGCAGCAGCGTGGTGTAGGACTTGGACATGAATAGAATATGAGGGTTAAATTGCAGGATGGTGCATGTGCAATAGACAATGTGCGTGCGTGCACGTGCAGTAGGCCTATCTTTGCGCACATGTGTGTCAGTGTTTATGAGAGATGTGATAGTGTGTGTGTTGGAGAAACAGGCTGATAACTGTGTGGGGCGTGACCGGCATGGCGAGAGGATCCGACTGTCACGCCGATCCACCGAGCTGGAGGAGGAGGAGGAGGAGGGGGAGGAGGAGGGGGATGTGGCTTGGGAATGGTCATGAATCTTGAAGGCAACATCGCCACCTGGTGTCTGATTAAGACGAATGTTGCACATAATAACTAAGCTCCAGCCCCCCCACTACTTTGAAGAAAATAAGCAGGTACTGGATAGATGGACATTTTCCAATCTGGTTGTCATAAACATGTTCACGTGAGTTAACTCTTTTATACAACGGTTGCTTTCATGATTTGTGGTTGTAATGTACAAACCTCAATTTCACTATCTTAATTGATCTCAAGCCTGCCAAATGAGTCATGGAATGAGAAAAAACACAAGCTTGATAATCAAACTGAGGTGCCGTTGTCCGCAGCAACTCAGAAGTCTGGAAACAGACTAAAGAAACATATTAATATAACTTGTATCTGATCACACTGGAATTTCATTAGAGACCCTTGGACACAATTTCATCTACCAATTTCAAGCCCTATTAAATGAACAAAATGAAATCAGCTGGTTTGTGTTGGTGGAGGGGCATGTTGCAATTATTTACTTAAAATTCAAAGCATGGACATTTAAAGCTGTACAATATTTTTCATCAGAATAATGGGTTTAATGATTATGTGTAAAGTCAATCAGAACCACAACTCCAGATAAATGATAACTTTGTCTGTCTCCTATGTGTAAATGGGGAATCGTTTGCTAGCATGTTAGCCATATCTTTCTCTTTTCTCTTTATAATGCTGTAATATGTGAATATTGTTTACAGCTTGTTCCGCACAGCTTTAGTATTCAGTATTATCACATGATATTATATTGGTACTATTGTATTACAGTAAATAAACTTGAAAAAGGGAAAAATGGTGAGACAAATAATAAACCTGCAACACAAACAACTTTATTTTTAAGGGTTTAAACTAAAATCAATGATGTGACAGTCAGAACAGAGAAAAGCCACATGTGACCACTAGAGGGAGGTCTAAGTTAGTTAATCAGTTCAAAGAGACTTCCCGTCAGATGCCCACCTCTCCTTAGAGACAGCTCTGTCCATCTGTTTGGTGCCCTTCAGCCTTGAGATTGAGACCATCCATAACTGGAAGCTGTCAGTTTCAACTCACTGGATGAAAATCTGAAATCACCCAGGAATGAAAGGTCACACACATTACAGGCCAGTCCAGTCTGTATGATGCATTTACAGTAACAGATAATGTAGAGAATGTCAATGTAATAACTGTAGACATGTGTAAAGAAAACACACATCAAAGGGAAAAGATGAACATGTACAATTTGATTTCCTATGTACTGAAGTAGACATGACATGTTGTTTAGTTTTATTATATGTAGAGGATTTCAGTGACTGGTGCTGGTACTTTGCTTGCACTGGTTGTAAACTATGTGTCACCTTTACTTGGCATACATAATAGTGGGAATGACCCTCGAGCAGAAGGTCGCATGCTTCATTTCACCACCTGATAGCTCACGAAAATTAGAGTTCATGCTCAGTCCACACTACCAATGAGACGAAGAGGTTGGTTTTACATAAGTACTTCAGCATTTCCTAAACCAACCAAATATGTGCCCCAGTCTGAGACAAAAGGAAGAAGCTCATTTCCTCTCCAGCCCACATCGACTGACTGTGTAAGATATTAAAAATACTGTTGCTGTGATGAAATAACCTTTGTCAGAAAGGAGCATAACCTAATTAATTTAACATTAGATTGCAAACACAGCAGTGGTGGAATGTAACTATGTACAGTACTAGTCAAAAGTTTGGACACACTTTCCCATTCACTTGAGTGTACATTTGCTCAAGTACAAATTGAAGGTTTCCTTCTACTCCACTACATCTCAGAGGCAGGTATTTTTACTGCACTACATTTATCTGGCAGCTATAGTTATTTGTCAGATGTAAAATACAATATGTAATACCCTTCCTGTCCAGTGAAAACTACATTTGTCTAAATTTGGTGATTTGGACGTTTTCTGAAGTATTAAGTATTTCTTTGCGGGTTAAGGAGATTTTCCTTCTTAAGCTAAGTAAACTATGTCAACCCCTCTTGATTAGCTATAAAATACATCATCACAAAGCTGAATACAGGCCTGCTCTTCTGAGCTCATGGAGGACTTTTTAGAGAAACATGCTTCTCACAAGCTACAAACATGGTATTATCTTATGAAATAAGATGCATAGCCGTAGCTTAAACTACCGAGCAGTATATAAAGTAGCTGACATTATTGCATCTCTAAACAACTACAGGAGTAAAATGCAACATACACATTAATGTAAAAAACATCATATATATAATAGTAAACCACTGAAAGGGAGCAGTGAAAGTACTTTAAGTACATTTAGCTGATAATAAAGGCTCTCTTCTTGGTACCTGAGTATTCCAATATTATACTACTTTATACTTTAATGCAAGTCGGAGAAAGATTTTCCACTGCAATTATCTGACAATTATAATCACTAGTTACTTAGCATATTCAGGTTTTACATACAAAACATTTGATGAGTTAAATGACTATGATGCACTGATTAAACAACAATCACCCATCAGTAATAATTATCCAGTAACATAATACATGCTGATGTACCACTGAGTGGGCCATTCAGCTGCATGCACTACTCCTGATACTTTTTTAATTTTGATACTTTAAGTACATTTTGCTCCTAATAGTTAGTACTACAGACATTTCAACTTTAACGTCATTATTGCTTCTTTTACTTAAATACAATATCTGAAAACCGATCATAATAAAGGTTTCTGCCAAACAAAAACATAAATGTATGAACACCCCAAAATCAAATAGCCTCTCGACCAGTGCATGCTGGGATAGGCTTCAGCCCCCCATGACCATGAACAGAATAAACAGGTACTAGTTAGTAACAAACCTTTTCATGTGCATTAATTATTCTGTATAACACCTCTTGCTTTCATGTCTTTGCATTGTAATGTTCTTAATGATCAAGTTCAAGGTCACACACTCAATTTCACCATCTTGATTTGTATGTTGATGTATGTCTACATCCTGTTTTCTTAAGTCAGGGGCAAATTAATGGCATTAGGTTTGCATAATTATTTTACAGAAGGAGGGGAGAAACTGAATAAAAGAAAATGGATACTTCCTGAAAGGTTTGAGACGTGTCAGAACAAACTGCGGAAACAAAAGCTGGAACTTTCCAAGGTAGGCAAAATGATTTTGTGCCTTGTTTTATGTTTTCTAAAGTTTTTTTTCTTTAACTATACTATGATCTCTGCCAATAACCCTTAAACTATCATGCCTAGATTCAAAACTTGTGTTCCACATCACTGGCTAAACATTAATCCAATGCACATCTTAAGTTATCCCATCCCTGAGATTTTTACTTTCAAGCAAAACCAATTTTCTATTACTGGCCCTGCAAAGTACAAGTTGTTCTTTTTTGTATGTTGAGGATAAATAAAAGTGTTCTTTATGTTTCTATTTCCAGGATGGAGAGGACACTTCTGTTTGTCCTTCTTCTCTCAGGTCAGAAAAATGATAGTGTGTGAAAATTGTGTGAAAAGGAGTGCGGTAGATGCAGTGACACGACTAGTTTCCATAAATAGTAATCATTATATATACATTTAACATTGGAGGTTTTTGTTGCATGACTGTTGTATTAGAGTAGAATATATGAGTGTTTTTGTAAATGACAAATAGTCCTTTTTCCATCAGGGCTGTCTGCTCAGACTTTACGCATTGTCAGAGTGTACTACTATGTACCAAGTTTAAAGACCTGGGCTGACGCTCAGACTTACTGCAGAGAGAAGTACACTGACTTTGCCACTATACAATATCAAGTTGACAACAACGTTGTGCAGAATATTTGTCAACTGCACAACTGTGGACAATATTTATGGGTAGGACTTTATAATAACAAGACTACATTTACATGGTCGCTGGGAAATGTAGAATTCAATAATGATACAGATTTCAGCAACTGGGCACTAGACAACCCTGACAATGAAACCTACTCTGAGGCGGATTGCATTGTGATGACAGCAGACGGATTTTGGCATAACTCCTTATGTTCAACACTACGTCCTGCCGTCTGCTATTATGGTAAGAAAGATTTTTACTGAGTTCAGTTCCAAGTTGCTTTATTAGAATTTTCAGACAAAGCAAATATTTTTCAGGCCAATCTTAGGAAGCAAGGAAGAAAGTTATTTTAAAAGCTTTCATGTAGTAGGACATATCGGTTTAAAATGCCAACCAGTTTCAACCTCATGGGATCTTCATCCGACAGAAAATTGTAAAATAGTTCGATAACACCTGGTACTCTATAGGCAATAGATCGGAAATTATTCCTTCACATAATGAAGAATAGCAGCTCTGTGAAGCCTGTACTTACAGGCTAAAATAAGCAAAATGCTAATGTCATCGTTCTAACATGTTCGCAATGACAATGCTAAACTGATGTTTAAGGTTTACCATGTTCACCATCTTAGTTTAGCTTGTTAGCATGATAACATTAGCACTAAACACAAAGCTGAGGCTGATGGTATTTGGTCATAAACCAAAGTGTTAGACAAACTCAGATTTTGACCTGATGGTGAATCTAGATAAAAGATTAAAGGATCCCCAAAGTCATGTCGATTCATCTGAAGGGGGACATGAAGATCTTTGAATATCAAACTTTATGGTGATTCATCCAATAATGGTTGAGTAATTTCACTAACAACCACAATATCAACCTCCTGGTGGTGCCACGGGAAAAGTTAGGGGATCACTATGAATACAAAATTTCACAACAACCCATCTAATTGTTGTTGAAATATTTCAGTCTGAATGAAATTGGTGGAATGATCGGCATTGCCACCCTAGAGCAACACCGCAAGTTACTAACCACTGGGCATAGTTATTATGTTACATTTGCATATTTACATTATTTTTGAATATATTACATTTTGTGATTTTTATTGTAATTACAATAGACCTTTGCCTGACTCTACTGTCAGTACTTTAGCTATTGACAGTATTCAACATGTAAATGTACTTTTCTTCACATTAGTAACTGGGCATAGGGCATATTACCAATCCACAGCCCAGTTATGCTTATTTCTTTTCTGTTTCCTTTCAGCACAAGATAATTTCAATTACATTTTAGTGAAAACTGAGATGACTTGGGACAAGGCTGTGACATACTGTAGGTACTACTACACAGACCTTGCCAGTGCAAGGGACTGGGCTGAGAATAATTACATCTCCTCACTGCTGTCAGTAAATACCTGGATCGGACTCCACAGAAAGAACTGGGCTTACTGGTCTGACATGACCCCAACAACCTTCACTAACTGGGGTCAAGGACAGCCCAACACCAATGACAGTAAGCTATCATGTGGCGCGGTCAACACAACCACAGGAATGTGGTCAAATGTTGACTGTAATGCAATGGAGAGTTTTCTCTGTCAAACTGTGCTTTATGTAACGAGCAGCGCTACCAGTTCTAGCGTTCTTGGAAGTCACTACAAAACCACGTTTAAGTTAAAGTTCCAGTCTGACGTTGACCTGAATGATCCTGCACTTCAGCAGCAGATTTTAGACAAGGTACAGTAAGCTGCTAAACATAATGCTAACCCTGCTAGCAAGTTTGGCCAGGGTTGTTGGAGTGCAAACTTCCCCAGAGATGATAACGTTAGCTTAACTCTCATATAACAGCATCCAGGACCAGCTCCCACACATTGGATATGCTAGCCTTCAATGGGGCATTTTCTAATGTAACCTGTAACCACACACAATAATGTATGTGCGAATGATTTTCTTCTTGGTTTGAAAGTAACACTTGCTTATTAGCCTACTGTAGGTAGTAAGCTAGTTATCTGGCCATGCTAACATTTGCAGCTTACATTAAAGCAAATCATTCTTACAAGTCTCTGTGCTGTGTTTCAATAGATTAACAATTTTCACAAAAGAAAAGAAAACATTAAAATCACAGGGCAGTAAGAAATGGCTTACATATATATGTACATATAAGCCATATACTCTGGCTTACATTGTCATTTTCATCAGTGATACATTCTAAGGATTTTTTTAAATTTCTCTACAGCTGCATGATCGTGGGTTACAAAACTCTAATCTCAGCTGGATTCAGACAGGTGGGAAGACTTTTCACAGGGAACAAAAGAGGAAGAACGAGGAAGGTATTTCTGTTTGTGTTTTTCTAAACAGGCGAGATCATGTTGCATAATGGCTTTTTGAATTTTTAAAGCAATTGTTTGGTATTTTGGGAAGTACTCTTATGCTGTAAATTCATCTAGCAGCACCTCTAAAGCTCACAAATGAGCATGCTATATGATTCTGGCCAAGAAAACAAAACCAAAGGAAAAACACAGGTTAGCTTAGCTTAGCACAAAGACTGGAAATGTGGGGAAACAGTTAGCGTATGTCTGGCAAATTAAACAACCAAGATATGATAGTGAGCTTTAGAGGTGATGCTAGATGGATTTAGCAGATAGATACGCAGATTTTGTTACCTTCAGGCAGAGCCAGGCTAGCTGTTTTCCTATTTTCAGTCTTTGTGCTAAGCTAAGCTAACAGATATGAGAGTGGTATTAACAATCTCATCTCTCTGAGCCAAAGATTGTTTTTGCCTATATTTAAACCACATATGTGACTTCTATGTTCTGTCTTTTTTAGTGCCCTGTGACTGAGTGGTTACCGAGAAGAGGACTTGTTACACATTTTCTCCCCCCAAAAAAGTAACTGATACTGCAAAAAACATTTTCACTTCATGTTTTCTGCACCACCAGTGGAAATAAATGTTTTTGTTTGTTGCATAATATGTAGCTACAGTACATCATAAATCATTTGTGTGTGTTTTAGCATCACTGTCAGTTCACTGCAAGAAGATGCACAAACGTAGATTATTTTTATTACTTAAAATGTTTATTGCAATTAAATGCAAACTTAATTAAATGCAGATTTCTGCTTGTGATTTCAGAGCATGGAGTGAGGTTTGAAATGAGTTTGAAAGATATAAACATGTTTTTGTTTATGTCAAATATAAATGTTTTATAAGTGCTTGCTGAGTCCTTTGAAATCCAAAACTTTAAATGGTTGATGTTCAGCAGTCTTTTTCTAGCTTTGAAATGGGGGATTCCGTTAATGATCAGCATCTTAGTGAACGATTGTTTGTGATTCTTAGCAATTAATTTCTAACAATGTGTTTTGTCTTTGGTTTGAAGCAAATGCATCTTTTATGTGTGTGTTACTTTATTAAATATGGAACATTAAAAAAGATGTTCAAGTTGTATTAAAACACACACACACACACACACACACACACACACAAATAAGGGGGGAGAGAGAAAGTATTGAAATGATGTTTTGGCAGAGTGAGGATGCACTGTAATTATTAATATTGATCTGTACCTCTAGTACAGAAGCGGATCTAGGATTTTTCTAAATCAGGGGCCACGAAGAGGGCATACTTTACACAGCGGGACCTGGTAGTATTAGAGTATTAGATTCTTCATTTCCTGCATTCTGTTGACTTTTTATGCATGTAAATAACCACAAAACCTACAGTACAGCAAATCAATAGTGATCAACTAGTGGTGTTACGTGAATGATTCGATTCTTTTCAACGGCTCTCTGGTAGAAAGAAGGGAATCCAGTCATACTTAGTGAGATCCGGTCTTTTCAATGTGCCCAAAATTCCCTGCCTGCTCTAAATCCTCTGTGGTGTTGCATAAATTGCAATACTTTATTTACATAAGACATTTCATACACAGGTTAAATTAAAATAGTAAATTCATTGACAAAGCAGAGGACTGTGGTGTCACCTTAAGTAATGTTTACAGTGTAGATCAATGACATTATGTCTGAAAAAATAGAATGATGAGCCCCTCTCTTAAAAGACATGTAATTCCCATCACTAAAAATGTCAGGCGCCAGACAACAATGTCATTTATACAAGTCCTCCAGACACCTAAGGCTATGGTGCAGACTCTGCTCCCATTCTGACGGCTTCATGTCACAGAATTGTCCATCCAAATTTATTATAGAATATGGACACAACACACAGAGCCGAATAAAGCAATTTTACTGTATTGTACATTTTAGTTTTCAGTAACACACAAATCACAGTTCTCTGAATTTTACTTTGTATCTTTCAAAATTCAGCTAATGAAGTGCTCTGAAGTGAACAAATCAAATTTCAGACGGGGCCAATGTCCCTGTTGTACCGCCCCTGGATCTGCCCATGCTCTAGTATGACTAAGAGGTTGCCTTGACCTTGAAGGTCTGCGTAGTGTGTGTAGTAAAGAAAATATTTGATTTTGCCTGTCACTTAAGGTCAATCATTGATTTTAACAAAGAAACAGTGTTGTAGTCAAAACCACCTAAACTGAAACCAAGATATGACCGAGACCAGAGTGCATCGAGACCAAGACCAAGACCAAGACCAAAACCAAGACAGGCCGAGAACGAGTCAGCTTCCTTTCTAAAGTTTGACGTGGTCCCAGTCGTCTCAGTAAGCGTAACATTGCAGCACTTTTTCTTTTGGATGATGTTTTGCAGACAAACTCTTTGTGGTTTAGGAGCCAAATTTGATTACAGATGATGTTGCCGACATCTCCTCCCGCTCTCAGACAGCCACAGCTTCTTCTCCTGTCTCCTGTAGTCACTTTCTGTGAGTGTGTGGAGGCGTGACAGCCGCTAACAGTAACAGACATTTCAAATTAAAATTTAGTCAAGTTATTGGTTGCATTTGAAGCAGGACGTTTTACATCCAATCACAGAAGTCCTCTTAGTCCAAGACCGAGTAAAAATGCGGTCGATTTCGAGACAAGACCAAGACCTTTAAAAGTGGTCTACTTTACTACAACACTGCAAAGAAAGAGCAACATTTACAAATGGATGTTTTTAAGATGTACGGCATTGGCCAGAGTTGGCCAGTAAATTCATCCGAGTTACTGGTAGATTACTTTGCAATATTAAAGGGATAATTCTACTGTTTAAACTGTGATTAATGAGATAGAGACTAGGTATGTCCTGATCAAGTGTCTTTGGCCCTTTTCCCCAAAACCTAAATGTTGGTTAAATATGTATCAGACACATGACACGCGTTGCCCTCTAAAATCATTCATCTCCTGTAGCTGAAGCAAGACGCCCCCACCAGCTCAGCCCCTTGTATCTTTTTTTTTAAACGCATGTTTCCATTCTGGGGCACCCACTGGGGCCACGTTCAGACTAAAGTGCGGCTCGGGACACACATTTCTGTCCAAACCCGACTAGAGTCTGGTCAGGTCAGTAAATATAATGATAAAACAAAACATCCCACACCATCTGCGCTATTCAACATAATGCATCGCCATTTGATTGGCTGGTAATAACTTTATACTCAGTAATAATCAAACCTGCATATTTCATTGTTTTGCCCATTTCTAAAACACACCCACACCATCACAAAATCTTGCTTTTGTTTTTTTTGCAGGACTGTTTTCAATCTTAATGGCCGGTACTAATCACACGAAATAAAATGAATATTAACCACCATGAGAAGTGAGATAAATCATTTTCTTTCTTCAACTCAAACAAGACCAAACAGGATACATAATTCAAGATTTCAAAAGAGTTAATTTGCATTACACAGAACTGAAATTACTTGTTAAATATTTGGTTCTACTTTTGAGAAGACAAAAAGACAAGTTGTGTCAACCAGATGTAAATTTTTCACAGATCAGATCAGAACTAGGAGTACGGATGTTCCCTGCGACATTGTAAAGAGGTTTCCGCCAGCACAACAGATCCTGCTGTTTGTAATTAGTAGAGGCCTCCCGAAAGGAGAGGGGGTGCAGAGATCACCTGACAATCAAACAGTGTGAAATACTGTGACGTGTCACCCACTGGATTTTCTGTTGATTAAGATTCTCTAAGTAGTTTTTTGTGAATACCCAGTTCTCCTGCTATGTGTCGCAAACTGAAAACTTAAACTGTATCAGTTCCCATGTACCAGATATCAGTTCCCAGAAAGAGCAAACATACACCAGGTGTTTACAACAGCAAATATATAACGTGTTCAGGAGCTGGCTTGAGCTTTATTGGTTACTTCAACTTCAAAATGAAAGTAGTAAAATACATAAAATGCTCCAGACTAGCACATTACATTACCGATGGTTTATGAGATGACTAACTAATCTATCCACTCTAATTTCTGAAATGAAATGCTAACATACCCCCCCCCCCCACACACACACACACACACACATTATCCACCTTTC
>JAVQJD010045935.1:0-13834 GCA_036023655.1 Nannoperca australis | reverse complement strand
ACAAAGACCCAACGTTCCCACCATGAGCAGCACTAGGCGACAACGGCAAGGAAAAACTCCCTTTTAACAGGTAGAAACCTCAAGCAGAACCAGGCTCTAGGTGGGCGCTCATCTGCCTCGACCGGTTGGGTTGAAAGGAAAGGGCGGGGGGGGGGGGATATATACCCATCAGTAGAATACAACCTAAAATAATAATGGGCATAAAACTAAAACACGACACTTTTACAAGGTTTCACAAGGTTACAGTGGCCCCTGGATAGTTGCCCGCTCTGCTCGTTTGGTGATCAAGCCTTGCGTTGGATGACATCACCTAGTGAGCTCTCGGAAATGTCCCTGTTTTCTGGTGAAAATGATCATTAGTGGCAGCCCTGCTCTAAATGAGCCGCAGTAATGACTGATAGAATTTGCCTTTGAGTTACTGTCTTTATACTGTTAAAGAGTGAGATTCTGCTGGTGGCAAACCGGTCCTTTAAGCAGGTTTCTAATCTGTCGAAAGGGCTTATACTACACACCTGCACTGCTATCTGTGAGCCAAGCCTTTGATTGAACACCTTAATGCTGTTTTTCTGTACTGCCTCCAACTTTACACACTCCAGACAGACACTCCATCACACTCTTATCCAGAGTGGCTGTCACAAGCGGCTCTTACAAGCACGGAGACTAGTCGACACTGGACTATAAAGCACAGGAGAACTGTTTTCAATCTGAGCCTGTTAGTGCGCGTGTTGTTTTGTGCTGCATTCAGCACTAAATATAAAATGTACATTCAGTACACAGGCTTATTATCTTGGTTTGATGGAGAGAGCCAAGTGGTGGTGATCTATATTAGCTGAGGCTATTATGAAGTGCTGGCTTTTCCCAGGCAGTCGGTGAGACGTGTTGCTAGGAAACATACCTAGAGATCGGGGGTGGAGAACTGGTTTGATGAGGCAGGAGAGTTCCCAGCTACTTTCAGCTTCACATGGAAATAACTAAGAAGTGCCACAGGCATGCTGCCCCAATAGCACAATATTGATTTGAGACGGTTAAATAACTCTTTGTAATTTGGTCTTTTTGATCTCGTGCCTATATTTTTGAGCTGCTCCAGAAGTAGATCGAATACCAGAGCCCATCGATATGATGACGAACTCATAACTAAGATTTAACTGAGAGCAAGGGACTGTTCTCATTATAGTTCTGACTGTTAAATTATCAACCCCATGCTTTCATCTGACTTTATAACACACTGGCCTGTTGTTGACCTTTTAAGAGCAGAATATATATTATATATATATAGTTGTTGTTATATGAGACATATTTCTAAAGCAGCATGGTAAACAATGAGCACAATTAGCATTAGAGAATTGCTGCAAAGACAAAATCCTGCACTCAGTTAACTTCCAGACAGCTGAACATATTTCATCACCTTCACTTTAGATTCTAGAGCCTCTCTGTTTCTTCAGTTCTAGGTGATTAAAATCAATACTCTGATCAGATCATGGATTTTGATATATTTTGCCTCCCAGTGAGCTGCACAGCATGGGTGAGAGATGGGTGTTGTAAAGGTTTTTGGTCTGTGCCGGAGGGACCTTGTCTAAAGCAATGCTGCCCTCGTCTGGACGATCCTGTCAGTGCATGCTGCCTGCCACATCACGCTGTCTGGATGAGCAATTACCAAAGTGACATAAACCTTTGGCTTGTGTAAATATAATTTTAAGGTCAAATTAATAGTCTTGACACCACCAGCAGCCTACCACATCAAATGGTGTCCACAGTGTCTTTGCACCAGTGAATGGAAGCAGCAGTAATTTAATGGCTGGTGGAATTTTAGGGTTGAAATATCTCTGCTTATAAAATCTAATTTCATGACTCTCCCTGTGGCAAATTTCTGTGTTTTAGAGAACCCGCTAGGAAACAGCGAGAAGAGTATATTTAACCTCTCTGTAGCTCATGGTGAGCCCAACAAAGTGTGGTGTTGACCCTGAAAGACCGGCAACATCCGATCTCTCCAAGGATGTAATCAGGAACAGAGGTGTAAATCTGCCCGGCGGAGGAGAGAATTAAGCAAATGCAACCAGCAGCAGTGAAGCAGAAGGCCAGGCTGGTTGTATTTCTCCCTCGGTCAGCTGGCTGTCTGCTGGTCTGCCTCCTTAGCTCCTGGAGACAGACTGTCAGGGCCACACAGTAATTGGTCAGGGGGGACAACACAGAGAGGAACGTCTAATTGCTAAGAAACATATTCTCCTCCTTGGGCCTCACAGGTGGAAGAATACCTTGAGAAATGTCTGCGCTAACGATAGAAAAGATGTTTTGCTTTTTGCTACGTCACTTGGATGTTTGGACTTGTGTGTGTGCAGAGTTTGTTTTCACGTTCATCTGCTGAAGGGGGAACATTTCTCTGTGCTCACCTCATGTCTGAGTTGAAGGCGCGTCTGCACCAGATGATTTTGCAACATCACAACCAGTTTGGAAGCCAGTCGTTATCCGATATCCTCTTTCTCTCACACACACACACACACACACACACAGGGAAATTACTTCACTGAATTAGAAAGCATCTTGAGCTTTCAGAATTTTAGGTGATTGGAGTTTTTTGTTGAAAAACTGCACCAGATGCAAATTTTTAATCCAAGAAAACTAGTTTTATATATCTTGAAACATGTCTGGACGAGATGTGTGTTTTACACTCATTACAAGTCCTTGCATTATGCTTCTGCTAAATGTGGGTTTAAAATGCTGTACATTATTAGTTATTAATCATAAAATGGCACAATGTGAAACTTGAAACATTTAATAAGAAATGTAAAGAGATTGTTCTTAAAAGTAACCATTATTCACCTCTTTGCACTCTTGAAATGGGTTGAGAAAAAGTGCAAAGCTCAGCAGGAGATCCTGTTATAAATGGTCCTTGCGGTGGATACGTTATTGCCATCTTGAAGAATAAGGAGCATCGAGTGTGGAGTTGAAGGATGCTCCGAGGCCAGACAGTTTCTCTGCTTGCCAAGTTTCACATCACAACACTTCAAGTCCCTTTAATCTCCTGTCAGAGCTGCTGAGGAATGAACTTTCTGCAACGTATTCAGCACGACCAGCTTTTATTTCCACAAGTTGCTCTGCATCCAGGCTGAACATTAATTAACACCCAAGCTGTGTGGTCACTTTTGCGTTGTTCCTCCACTGGAGGGAGACTCTGAGAGGAACAAGGACCCCTGGCTATTAAGGGATGATTTTGTTAACACAGTCAGAATGAATGACTTTACCTGGGCCTCTCATGATTTAATGGGCCTCTCTAATAGTCTGGTTATTGCTTCAAAGCAATAAACAGTTAGCAGATGTCTAACTCACAGCCACATGGTTAAAGCCAAGGCTGTTTGCAGAAAACAAGCCTTATAAACCCTGAGGGCCTTTGTCGAGTCCAGCGAGTATTTAGCTATAATCCCAGAAGTAAAATGTGCTGATACATGAATGGAGAAGTAGCAGTGTGGCGGATTCTCCCGTCACCTGCAGCTGTGCTTTGTGTCTGCTCGGCCTGAAGGGGCCTGCGGTGGCTCTGCCCTGCCTCTCTGACCCCGCCATGATTGACTTGATCTCCCAAAGAAAAGCTCCCATGACCTCAGAAAGCTCGAGGAAACAGGGGATGAAGACAGACAGGGCAGAGTCAGCATGTTTGAATTATTACTTTACAATGACACGGGGGCTTGAGGTTGCCATGTTGAGACACATTTGACATCTCTGGACTTAATCTGAGAGGGGCAAAGATAGTACACCTGTGATTGATGGCTGCTTCAACACAACACTTCTGTTTTCTGGTGTCTATTTAACCCAATGCTAAAGAACTAACAGGAACTAACAGGGATAACCATAACAAAACAAGTCTAAAAGTCCTTATAGAACTTTGAAAAAGCTAAATAAATAAAATATATATATTAGATTTGTAAGTCATGATGAACAGTCAGCAACACAACACTGGCCTAAAGATTCTGAATGTTAAAGTGAACTGTTTCAGAGGGTGGATGTCCAGTCAGCAGTAATTAGCTGTGCTGGGTGTCAGACACCTGACGGCTTGTGTTGTTTTTATCTGGGGGTTAAATGCCACTTCCCCCCCGTGGAGTCCACTGCCTGCCGCCGCTGTACAGCCTGTGGTCGGGACAACACCTTGGAGCCAAACAATTACATCAAGGTCATGGAGAGGAGGAATGTTCTGCCGATTAGTGCGGGAGTCCAGAGGAGGGGGGGGGGACAACAGACCTGAACGGTATACATTCAAATCCTAAACTCGCTTGTTATATGTTGAGCTGTGAGCTGAGCCCCGCACACGGCACAGGGACAGTGCAGGTCGCCTGCAGCGGCTTCAGGACAGTAAGCATGTCGCTGTTATCTTCTGCTCCACTTTCCTGTCAGTCGAAACTCAGACCAGTTGTCTGCCAGAGGTCGGCTCTGTAGAAACCAGCAGGGTCCGCAGGGTCTCCCCGACCAGATGAATACAACTCCTTCTAGGAGCTCCGTGTCCCTGCAGCACTGAATGTAGACACGGCCTGGTCTTTATTCCACTCTAACGTTGCAGCAGCACGTTTACTGGATGCAGCAATTATTCAACTTTTTTATATATATTTTTTTTTTCTTATATCACAGTTATTATACCATAAACTGTTACAAAACACTTTTTATTCATCTAATTTAAAAATATATATTTGTGTTTGGTTTATGTAATAGAATGACATAATTACACATTACACCGGTTTTTATTACAGGGCAGATGCAATAGGTGGGTGCCTGCTGGGGGTGTTTTTTCCACGAGTCACTTGTTGACACTAAACCCGCGGCACTTGTGAAGTGTTTATTGCAAACGAATTACTTTAAAGAGAAGCTGGCTTTTTACAAACACATGCGGGTCTTCGCTGTTTGGGTTTGACACTGTCCTGCAGCAAGATCAATGGGTTCAGACGCGGTGACAGCGCGCAACAAAACACGTGCATTATAATTCATTCGATTTTTAGCAAACTGTTACAACCCATGGTCTCTTTATTTTATCATTTTAGACATCCATTTATATGAAATTGATAGTGACCTGTGGAAATTGAAGTCTGTAAAATAAAATCAGATATTAGTTTTTGTGCATGTGAGCGCCGCAACAACCGGAGTCCAGATTAGAACTTGTAGTTTTAATCACGCAAAAGAAAAACCCTCCGACATAATGTTACATTATTACACATATATATTCCTGTGGTGATCTTCTGTAGTTTGTCATATTATATGTCACATGGCTCCTCTGTGTAACTCACTTTGTCTTTGCGGGTTTTGTTTAAAACAAGTTCTAGTGTAAATACTTCGCCATAGCCAACACACGCTCCAGTGCGTAATTACGCACGGGCAATAGTTACAGGTCACTAACGTGCCCTGACGAGAATGAAATGAAGCAGTATCGGTGCTCATTGATAGGGAGATCTGGGTCAATACAACTGCGCGGTAGCGGGACAGGGGTGAAAAAGGGGGTGTGACCATCCCGAAGTTTTCTTCAATGGGCTACCTGCTGCATAAATACTCCTCCCAGCGAGGATGAGTTCAGTCCTGAGGGAGAGACGCCGAGACGAACTTAGGTTTTGTGTATCTGGTTAGTGCGGATTATGAACGCTTTTGGACACCAACCATCTAACCAGCAGACCAGCCCCGTTCAGCACCACAGCGCCCAGGAGCTCCTGGACATGGCCGTGTACTGCGATAACTACGGTGTGTACCAGCAGAACCTCCACCACCACCACCCTCAGAGGCCGCCGACGCACTCCTCCAGCTACGGCCTCGGGGAGTACACGTCGCCGTCCGCGAACCCGTACCTGTGGCTGAACGGACCCGGGATCAACTCCTCTCCTTATCTCCCCGGGAACAACAGCGCGTCCTATATTCAGTCCGGATACGGGTCGAACCAGAGGCAGTTCTTGCCGCCTCCCACGGGGTTTGGTGGAGCAGACCTGGGCTGGCTGTCCATATCCAGCCAGCAGGAACTCTTCAAGATGGTCCGACCACCTTACTCCTACTCAGCACTGATAGCGATGGCCATACAGAACGCCCAAGACAAAAAGCTGACTCTGAGTCAGATCTATCAGTATGTAGCTGAAAACTTCCCTTTCTACAAGAAGAGTAAAGCTGGATGGCAGAATTCAATCCGCCACAACTTGTCACTGAACGACTGTTTCAAAAAGGTGGCAAGGGACGAGGATGACCCCGGTGAGTCTGGGATATTTCCCCCACATGGAGTTATTTCACTTCATCAAATGAAGTTTCTGCGTGAGACATTTTTATTGAGTCTGCTTCACGGCTGGAATCAGATTGATGCTGCTTTTTCTTGATAAAACTCTATAAATTGATGAGCCTGAACTTCCAGCTCGTTGTCAGTCTGATTCGACTTTAAAGATGCAATTAAAAATGTGGTGGTGTGCGAGAAAAAGTTCAGCTAAAAGTTTGTTATCCATATTTAACCCCATGCTGCTGTGTCTCCCGCAGGTAAAGGAAACTACTGGACGCTGGACCCCAACTGTGAGAAGATGTTCGACAACGGGAACTTCAGG
Source organism: Nannoperca australis (assembly GCA_036023655.1). Taxonomy (NCBI): domain Eukaryota; kingdom Metazoa; phylum Chordata; class Actinopteri; order Centrarchiformes; family Percichthyidae; genus Nannoperca; species Nannoperca australis. The sequence continues at coordinate 7,292 of JAVQJD010045935.1, read as the reverse complement.
CGGAAGAGAAAGAGGAGAGCTGACGTCCCCGGAGCGGACGGCGCCGCGCTGCCCGTCAAGGCAGAAGACGGCCCGCACAAGCTCTCCGACACCGCCAGCCTCCTGAGCTCCTCCCCGCCCAGCCTGCACGGGTCCCCGGCCTCCACGGAGCCCAAGTCGTCCCCGTCTCCCTCCGCGGAGCACAGCCCGTGTTTCAGCAGCTTCGTGTCCAGTGTGAACTCGCTCCTCGCGGGCAGCGGCGGCACGGACGGCTCCCGGGGCGGGGAGAGGCACTACGGGGGATTGTCTCAGAGCAGGGAGGGCATGTCCGGACTGGGCACCTACTCGCCCTCTTTAATCTCTCCCGTGAACTCTGACAACAACAGAATGAACTATTACACATCAGTACAGAGCCTCTCCAACCATTTTAGTGTTAATAACCTCATATACAGCCGGGAAGGAACAGAGGTGTAGACTGCCTATCTTTGTCAGTGTTGGGCTGCTTCAGAAAAACTAATTTATCATTCATTGTGAGCCTTCACATTTCTTTAACGTAGGCTCCATGTTCTGGTTTAGCAGTCCTCATCGTAAAACTAGCACTGGAATCAAACGGGCCTGTTGTTTTTCCACAATAACCCTTCATAACTGGGGAAATATATTTGGGTGTATTAGAAGGAAATATTCATGATAATAAACTGTCATTTCCCCATCATGGGCTGTCCACAGCCTTCTAGCGCAACAAACATGTTTAGCCCATTTGTAGAAAATTATTCAATTCACAAATCAGCCCAAGAACATCTATTCTTAGGTTCCTTTAGTTTTTTTTTCTTCCTTTTTTTTTATTGTAGCTGCTCGGTTGGGCCGACTCCCTGTCTTACAGAAGAAGAAGACATCTATGTACAGAAATTATTTTCATAAGAAGATTCATTATGTATTTGAGACTGAATTATGTTTGTGTTTTATTTAAACTCATGTCAATGTTTGAATAAAAGTCATTTATTTTATCTCCACCATTAAGGCTTTTCATTTCCCCCTACCTTCAGGGCGCGTTGAGACTCTGGGATATGAAAGTCATTTCAGATCTTGTCTTGATTTTCTTGATGAAACAGCACTTTTATATTCGTATAATATTCCTGCTGAGACTAACAGTGTATTGTGGGCTCACTCGATAGTCTTTATTTAAAACTTTATTCCGTTGAAATGTCATTTTATCATCACTGAGTGATAGCCTTGTAACTTAGAGTCATTATTTGTTTGTTACTGTACGAGTTTGTATTCAGATAAAGCACAACAGGATCATCGAAACCTCCTTTGTTTTGTGGGCAGCTTCAAATAGTTTGCAGACGCTGCTGTGCCTTCTGTCTCTCACACAGCCTCTTTAAGGCCGTACAGATATTCAAATTAAGTTGTCAAACGTTTTGGTATTCCAAGAAAAAAGTGGTAGATACAACAGTATGAATGCTTAAGAGCCTGTCAAGAAATCTGAAGTCAAGTGGCTGTAAGCAGTAAAGAGTGTAAGACAGAGACATTTTCCGCTTGTCACTTTCAATATCCCCATTTCAACAAGCAATCAGACCTTTAACTTACTTCCACGAGGTTCAGAAGTTCAGCTTTTTGTCTGGGCTGGATTTGACTCAGACTGTGCCTGTTTGATGTTAACCTGTTTGTTGAATATTCCACCTGTCTCCATTTATTCCCAAAGTCTTGTCACGCAAAACGCTGCCTGTTTCGTGTGTCTGTGTGAATCCTGTTAATGGGATTTGTTTTTTGTTTCTGTATTGGGAACCGCTGTGGAAGAGCATCCGCTGAACAATTGGCCAGAGAGTTCAACGGCATGTAATGTGCTTTTGTTGCGCTTGTGACCCAGGGGACACAACAGAAAGCCTGCTATTGGAGATAAAATATTAAGCAGCCCAATGCGGAGGAAATGTTCAAGTGATTTAACACCCTGCTACTGTCTTACTTTCAAACAATATGGATACGCATGGAATCAAAGTCTGTAAATAAAAGGAAACACCTCTTAATTGGTTGATAATTGAAATCACTCAGGCGCTCTGTGGTCTGGAATAAAAGTAAAATTAATTGACAAGACTTTCGTGCCCCTTGTTGAAACACAATGGAAGTTGGCAATTCAAGAGATCCCCTCCTGGGCTCAAATGAAAATATTGCGATCTGAAGATCTGGGAACAAATTATCTCCCTCAGGCCACATTTCGCTCTATTATCTGTGGAGCAGGGCCATGGAAAAGACAAAGAGGATTTTTGTCATACAGGAACAGGTTCTCACAGTAACAAGTTTTCTGATGAAATCCTCATCACGTCCAGTGAATCAGTGTAAAGCCTTTCACATTCAGAGGCCTTTTAGTTCTTTTAATCATTTCTTGATCCATGAATTCAGTCTTAACTATGCTGTCACTCAATGTGAGATTCTCAGGATACAGTAATATATTTTATATATATAACAGATTAAGCTACCCTACAATATAAAAATAATTTATGCTTAAATATTAATGCATTAGTAATTATAATCCAATTGTATAATGTATTATATTCTGAAATGGGTCATTCTGCACCATGAGTTTTTTTGGTAAGTTTATTTTGATGCTAATTCTTTTGTATTTCTGCAAGTACATCTCTGAATGCAGGACTTTTACTTGTGACAGAGTATATTTAAATTGTGATACACTTTTACTGAAGTAGCAGATATACTGAATACTTCCTCCACCACTGATGTTAAGATACAACCTCAAGCCTGCATGCAAAGCAAACAACAGAGTACGTCCACTTGCTTTTCAAGTTCAATTCAGCCCTCTCAGTTCTCAGAAATGTAACGCTCCAGTGCCCTGTGCCTGAAGGGCACATTTACCCGGCTCACATGAATATCAGTCAGGCCACCATATCTCTGCTCTGCCTGCTCGAGGGCCCCTGGCTCCAGGCCCGAAGGCCCAGGCCCTGCAGAGAACCTCAGCATAAGGGTGGCCGCCGGTCCCCACACATGCCTAGTGGGCTAAACCAATAATGATGGGTTTCAGCCTCAAAGGGTCATCCCTCCGAGGCGAGGTTGGCTCATAATTGAGGGAGCTGGTGTTTCAGAACTGGATTATTTTAATCCTCTTTCTCTTTATGGGACTAGATACACCAGCAAGTCACCCAATGCCAACTATGGAGAGCAGGGATGTGCATTTCCTGGAAAGTGCATCATCTGCTTCAACTGCAGTGAGTTTCACTGAGAAAAACAAAATAAACAAATACAGAAATACGGCCGCTGCTCTGTTTAGATTAAGGTGCATTTTCAATTTAAGATGTCACAGTTTTAGATATCACAACTGGAAAGACATGAAGAGGAGTCGTCTGCAGCTTTGGACCTGGAGGCTTGTCTGCGTTAGGCAGTGAGTGACATGAGCTGGAGTGATGAATCACTGCTGGATAAAGTTGCACTCGGCAAAGTGAGAAACTTAACTCCCATTAGCTGTTAAGCGAGATCTCCTCCACTGATAAACAAGCAACTAGAACAACACTTGCATCCCTCCTTCACTCCAAAGCCTGTATTTAAATATATACTGGGCAGGTTTTTGCCATTCGTTGTCCTGTAGACTTATTGTCTGATGTGCTCAGTAAGGAAGTTTGTTGGTTTGTATAGCATTCAGGTTTTCAAATAAAAAGATTTGTCCAGAGCCTAATAATTCTCCACAGCCCATATAACACTTGCTTACAGACAAATCTGAGGGGTAATAAGAAAAGGGAGACTGTGTGTTTGACCCCAGTGAAGAACATGATATCTTGGTCATAGGGGGGCTGATTACAGTCTGGATCTACCCTGAAATTTCACATCTGTTTGTAGCAGTCAGTGGGCATTATAGGGATAATTTCTTATATTACAGCTCAATCTCTTGAGGAAGTTAAATATTTAAGAGAACAATATGATGACAGCTTCTGGGGAAGCCACTGTACGGCTTTTCGGAGGAGGGAGGCACCTATCTTCACTGCACTTTAAAAGGATTGTGTGTGCAAATGATAGCTGAGGAGAATGTCTATCAATTGGCATGACCTGATTCGGTTTCATCATGTCCCATCCTACGCCCATAAAAAGCCTAACGTATGGGCCGGTAACTGCATGGGATCCCCTCTCCGGACGAGCAGCCATATGGATTATTTTATACAGAACAAGAGCCATCTCAGCTCGGTTGTTGAGAGCATGTGAAAAATGTGGAGACACCTCTTACAACACCACTCATCATAGTCAGCTGGTTCCTTTTATTTTATTTCTGGTTTACATTGATTTAATTCACTTAAAGACTTAAAGAAAGGTTTTATATGTCTGTTACTCAGCATGAAATTATCCAAACTGAATGCTTAAATGTTTAAAAACACAAAAATCTGTCACAGCTAAAACAGCACGTTTCCCACCATGCAATTACTTGTTTTTTGTTGTACATATAATTTTCTTTTATCGTGTCAACCTCCAATGCTTCCCTCCATTCTAGCAGTGGTTTGGATACCAGGACCTAGAATTATTGGTGAGCAGAGGAAGGGCAGCCACTTCAGAGCCCATAAGGCTTGCCAGCAAAGGAACCTGCTGAAAGAGTCAAAGAGATACAAGGATTAACGGACTAGAACGAGTCCCAGTAAATCCACAGCCAGAGCCTGTCTTCACATCGCTCTGTCTGGAAAACCTATCCCCAAAACAATGTAACGTATCCCCCGCTCACTCTATTGCGGGAATATATTTTGACAAAGTCTTTGTTCTCACATTAGGGAACTGTAGGCAGATCATCCGTTATCCGTGACCTTTGTCATAACAAACCATGGCAGTGGTTTTACACACTGCTGAGAGGCCGAAAAAAAAAGTTCACATCAACCAGGCTGATGTTTCCAACAAGTTATGGGTCATTCTGACTCACTTGAAGCCAAGCCTCTGTGATAAAATCAAATGTGTTAAGAAAACACCTTGTCCCAAATTCTTTATTTTATTCTTTATCACATTGGATTCATTTTTTTACAACTATATTCTCGGATCATCTCAATAGAGTGAACAGCTTACTCATAAGCTCCTCAATAAATCTGCAGCCATTCATCACCTACAAGGAATTCCAAACCATGACCTTATGAGAACAATATTCAGGGTTCATGGAACATCAATTTCTATGTGCAGTGCAGCAGAACAAAGATCTGAGTAACAGCCAATATGTAATCATTTTAGCTCGGTTCAGGGACCACTTTAAGTCTTGCACATGATAATGGTGCATTTGACCTGTCAGCGTACACTAAAAGTCAGCATGGTGATTGCTGCAGTGTGTGAATAAGTTGGAGATATACTGTAAAAAAAAAACAATATTTCCAACAAAAAAATAATTGAATCCAAATTTTGGAAATTAGAGCAACTGAGCCAAACAGTATTAACGTTTCTGAGGAAAACAGCATGTTTTGTGCTGCTAACGCCTTGCAGTGATACCACCCGGCTAGCAACACCTGCGTGCTGTCATTACCTGCTCTTTACAGACAGGAAGTGGTGACAGATGACAGAGGAAGTAGCTACCCAGAGGAAATCCATTTTACCCAGAGCCTGGACTTTTGGTGGCAAGACGGAAGTGAGGAGATCATTCGGTACTCAGGGGATCCTCAAAATAGCTCCCTCTGTACCACTTGTCAGTCATTATCAGTAGTTCTAAAGGAAGCTATCTCTCAGTGTGAATGTTACATCAGATTAAGTCCTTGTTGTCAAAAGACGCAGCCCACCTGGAGCGCTTTAGAAATGTGAAACACATTTTGATGCACATCATTCAGAAACAGATATGGAACTACGTTTGCTGCAGAACTGTATGAGTTTTACCCATGATGCATTATTCAATCCTGTGTGATGCTGGTGCATCTGCCCTGAGGAATTCATTGACTGCCCCCCCAAAACAAAACTCCCCCCAAACAACACTCCCCCGGCCCCTAATGAGACCCCCTACCTCCTGCCTCTATTATGAGGGATGCATACCAATAGAGAGACAGGAGTGGGAGACAGACTGAGCCTCAGAGACCTCTGGAGCCCTCCCTGGTCTAAACCATCAAACGCACCCCTCACAGAGAGTCAAATAATGGGCCTGATCAACATTTAAGCAAGTTTTCCCCATGTAAGCCGCAGATGATCTATGGCTGAAGGCTCTAAATGATAGCCTTTCAAAAGGGACAGGAATGCCCCCCCCAATTGTTCCTTTTGTGTTGGCCTCTAATCCCAGCCTGCACTTCAAGGCCCTGGCTCACTTCTGAGGCAGCTGCTATCATCTTAAAGAGGAGGGAAAGAATGGGAGCTCTTTAAAAGTACTTTAATCAAGAAGATGTAATACCATGATAAGCTGATCAGCCCTTTAAGCATGTAGTTATATCACAATCAACTATTAATATTATTACCATTTATGTCTTTCTTTCTTTTATTGCCTACAATGATTAACATGCTTTAGGACTACACAGATACCACACATATTTAAAACAGCCGGGCTCGTGCGGCAGCAGCCCAGGAAGCAGAAAGCAGATGCTTATTTGCAAGACAAGTGTTCAAACAAACATCAGTGCAGAGCAAGTGCTATGTGTTGACTCTGGTATTGGACTCTATCAACCCCAAACAGCTTGTGTGTCAACTATAAACACAAGATGCACACACTGTCTGGGGAAACAGGCTTCCAGGCTCACTGCTGCTGCAAAAGCTCCTCTGTTAACACTCAGAGTTGCACTCAGTCTGCAGTTCGTGCTTGTGTAGCGTTTCGTGATAAAAACAAGCAAGTTTTAGTCTGTTCCCCTTTGTCATGTGATGGCATTCCAGTGCTATGACATAATCCAGGATGCACACGTGAGGCCATGCATGTTTTCATATGTGCGTGTGTAGCCACTCCACAGTGATGCTGACAGCAACGCTGAGAGGCCGACATCATCCACAGGAGTGTGTTGACGTGCCCCCACTTGACAAAGAGGCCTTTTTTTATTCGCCATGAGGGAAAATAGGTTTTCACAAGTCTCTGGTAATCTGAGGCACACAAAGGCATAATTAAAACAGCGAGAGGAAAGCACTGTATTTAGCATGTAAAAAAAAAGATGTTGTGCTGATTACTGTGTGAATCACTGGGTCACTGTGTTGACTAACAATCATTTAAAGGAGCGACAGAATACATGGGCGCTCTAAAGAAGGAGGACAGCGTGTGTTTTCCTTAACCTTTGTATCATTCTGAATTACTAGATATAGAGTCAAGAGTCACATCCAAGCGGTGATGTAGCCTGGTGATCTTAGCTCTTACTGATTTATCTGTGATAAATTATATGAAAAACCAATACAGA
>JAVQJD010045932.1:0-12707 GCA_036023655.1 Nannoperca australis | reverse complement strand
TTAGCTGCTTGTCCAGGTACGCTGCTATTATTATGCACAAAATATCACTTGTTTTCCATTATTGTCCTGTAGTATTCAGCGAGTGCATGACTTTCTCTCTCAAACCATTTTTTGACTGCTTTAAAAAGAAACAAAATTCTCTCCATAAGCTCCCAGCCTCGTCATCCAACAACAATCGAGCTATAAACCCCTATTTGCGCTTTTTATTATATATATACATTGTAGCTGATTATTTTTGAGAGACTAAACGTATGCATTATGCAGCATGTGGTTTGTGATCTGTGCATCATCTTTGATAGGCTGCTCGGCGCAAACGTAGCAACCTCAGCAGCTGTCTCCTCCTGTCGCTTTCTCTTCCGGGTGCTGATGTTTCCTGTGTGTTTTCCTCCTGCTGTCTGTCGCACGGGAAGGATGCTTCATCTGCGGGCCCATTGTCATCTTCAGGGAGTATTCAACGGAAATATAGTGGATGCAGAAATGTCGCAGGAATATAAAATGGCTGGATGAAGCCCTGTTCCCTTTTTTTTTTTAAGTTGTCGTTCCGGATACCACCCTGTTGTTGGTAAACCCAGGTTCATCCTGCAGCTTGAAATAATGAATGTTATTGTGATAATAGCGTAGTTATTGAAAAGCCAGGTGCCTGGAATTTGTAGTAACAATTACTGGTATTATCCCTAGTGGAGGTAGGTTGATTTCGTCTTTCATCCTCTAGATGTTCAGCAGATACATGCATATCTATCAAAATATCTCCAAATAATTGAGTCAGTATTGAAAGATGATACCTTTGCAGACATGTAGCCTAAGTTATTCATGCCACATGCAAGATACATACATTTGCAAGATAAAATTTAAATGTTTATAAATGTGACTTTCTTCCTGTTTCAGACCAAGATGCTACAAGGCTCAAATATATTGGGGCATGAGAGGCCCCTGGTCATCAGGGTATCATTCGCCACCTGTGTTCTGGCTACTGTGTGCCTACCACTGCTTGGACTAATAACATGTGTCTTCATATCCTCTGTTTTTCATTTTGAGGACTCTACCGGTACACACTGCCAGGTAAGGTCCTTATCTGGCAAACTGAACCATCCATGTTTTTCTTTTAATGTATTTAAACTATACTAAACCATTATCTGTTTACAGGTTCCTAATTACCTGCCATCTATCAGTGCCTCAATAAGCCTAAGTCCTGAATGCCACATATGGCGTTTCTGCATCGGACTGCACTCAGCACCGAGGTTCCTGGTGGCGTTCATCTACTTCAAATTTTATAAGACACGTTTTTCCTCGAGGTTCCCTGAGAGCTTGCTCGGCGGCTTGAACCTGGCCTTTGCTATTTTTGAAAACCTCGGCCTCTTGCTCCTCACGTATGTGTCATCCAGTGAAACATACTGTAAGTGATTCACATTTATTTTCTTTTTTTGTTTCATTCAAACCTTTTTTTTCCCTTTGAATCAGTGCACAATGAGAAGCTTTAATTTACCTCCTCAGTTAACTGAGATTTGATTTGATTTTAAATGTGTTTAAAAGCTTTGAAATATTTGCACAATCATCTGGGAACAGTTTTAATGGTTTATGAAAATTTCAAATAAAGCCTAATTTCTATTTTAAGCTCCTCATTGTCTATTTGGCTAAATGAAAAACCTTACATTACACTGGCATGCACCAATTCTTTTAAACTTTTATTTGGCAATTGATTATTACAATTACTGTCCTTAACTGACCAAAATCCCCTCTTTGTTTGTATGGTTTGGCTCCCTAGTTGTACATAAGGGAGGATTTGTCCTCTTCATCTTCAGTTCTCTTATCTACATGCTGATAACCTGCCGTTTATGGAAGGCAATCAAGAAGTATTCATTAAGTCCTGAGGTAAGAAAAAAGTCCAACTCCCTCATGTCATTTGCAGTATTTCAGTCCAATTCAGTATTACTGTGTTTTCCCTCCCTTATAGGATGCCAAGTCTCACTATTGGAAAGTGCGTATCTTACGTCTCAACGTATCCTTCTGTGTTTTTGCCGGATTCTTTTATTGGAAACACAACATGTACTGTGAATCAGGGAGTGAGTATTAAATCAGGTTAATCATATTAATTTAATCTGCAAGTGTCGTTAACTGTGCTTAATGGAGAATGACACGAAAAACACCTGCATGTTTAACACGGCCTATACTGTTTCTTCTTTTAACAGGTTATACATGGTTTGCCCTGTTTGAGTATCTAGTGGTCTTCTCCAATATGGCCTTCCATCTGACAGCTGTGTGGGACTTTAAGAGCCGCGAGGTCATGGTCATTTCGTCCTCTGAAGATAAAGACTTCTGACTAGAAACTCAAGGACCAAGTGCTAAATGTACAACCACTCAACCACTTGATGATAACGACCTTGATCCTGCACAAGACCAAGAGTGGGATGAAGGCCTTTTTCATATATTTGCATAATGTCCATAGAAGGTGTAGATGTCAGACAAGTTTGAACAGAAGATATGTTTTGTTTTTCGTTTTTTTGCCTTAGTGTCTCATTCATGGATGCCTTCGCCTATATACAATATGTTAAGTAATGTGAAATATTATCTTTTGTACAATGCACAAAAAAGAGTGTGGTCATACTGTATGTGTGCCAAAGTAAAGTGACAGTTATTCAAGTATGCTCGGCTTTCATTTTGAAATATAAAAGGGGACAAATGTCTATTAATTACTTAGTATGGAGTGAATTAGTGTAAAGCAAAGTGTCCATATGGCCTTTCATTTGAGTATTCACAATTGTGAGCCTCAGATAGTGTCCACACAGAAATAAACATATTAGGACCACTGTTATGAAAACACTTTTTCATTCGTCTGCATGTGGCCTTGATGCCCTATTGTTGATCTGCTGAAGGTATTATGATCAAATATTGCTTACCTAAGTGTGACCTAAAAGTTAAAGCTGGTGGATAAAAACCCAGTGGTCCAGTAATCATGTACAAAGACAAATCACTGTACAGTTTAATAGATCTAACAGCACTTACACTGCAATGATGATGCAAGTACTGGCCAAGCACCAGCAAGTAGTCTCACTTTGGCCGCAAGACCTTGAAGAATTTACAACAAACCTTTTTTAACTTTCCTCCTGTTCGAACACACTAATGTGCATTACGTTTATAATGTGTGTAGGTCTAAAGACGAAAGGAAACATCCTCAAACACACATAGAATACAGAGTAATGTAGAGGCAGATGGGGTTGGTGCGGTTAACAACATCAACAATGGCTGTGTTCAGTTCAAGTGTTCCAGTAAGCCATGGCAGTGTGACAGTGAGCCAGCATACACAATAGGGACTTCAGCCAACATTCATTTTATTATTCACACCTGTGCTTTTCCTTATTTGACATAAAAAATTATTTTAGTACTAATGATGGGTACATATTACGGAAGTATGGTTGAAAATCTTTGTAGTTGACCTTTAATGGGTTGTTCCCCAATTTGGTGGCTTAAACAATCCACTAGATGGCGCACTTCTTCAATTTAATTATTTATTCGAAACAATATCCAGTATACACTCCAGACGTTAGGGGGCGACACTTGCTGATGGCAACCAATGACTGTGGTGTAGAGCAAGACAAGCCCACCCTCTGTCTACGTTCTGCGGCTTTTCGGTTCGTTCTCGGTCGGGGGAAAGACCGAGACCTTTTTTAACAGGAGGTGGAGTTCGCTGTGCTTCAACTCCAGGGGACTGCTGCAATGTTAGCACAGAGTTGAAACTACAGATCTGCTGGCTCTAATACATGACAGGTAACTTTATTTATGTTTTATTATTCAGCAATAGGCTACATTGTTCCAGTAGTAACATTGGCATCTAGCCTAGCTTAAACTACAGTTGCGCTTTATGAACGTCCCTTGTGTCACTTGCAGTGTGTTCTGGTTAGCTAAACGTCAACGGTGGCTAACATACGTCTGTTGAAACTGCAGTAAATCGACACCGACATGAACTAAAAAAAAAAAACACGGAAGCGTTAGTGTGAGGGCTCTGAATTGTGACTTCCCCTTTGTTGGATATTTCACTTCATTTCCTAGTTAGCCGAGATGTTTAGCTAGTCGAGGCTTGTCAGACACCCAGTCACCAGACGCCGACGCTCCAGGCTGCTGTTACTTTTCGTATTCTTTTTATCTTTGTACCTGAAGTGACTATTGTTTTCAAACATGGCGTCAAGAACCTATAAAGTGACAATAAGGGTTTAAAGGATTCCTTAGCTAAAGCCAGGTATCAGCAAGCTAACGACTGTGTACGTTCATTCATTCAGGAAGCAGAGGCACACTTGAGAAGTGATGGCATGTATCTGCAGTTCCTGCAGGGGATCTTTATGTAACTAACCGTATTTCTTGGTGTGCTCTACGCAGGTTAATGCACTTTCCTCTCCTTGATAACATGTCATATGTTATAAGAAGACAAATTAGCCACACTATTGTAACTATTGTAATTATGAGCGATGTTTAATTGATTAATCTAGACATAGAAACACTGCAAATTATCAGAATTTTCAAGTGACTCTACTGTCTTCTTTGCAGCACACACCAGCCATGGAGTTCAACAAATTGGTGACCGTGTGGATCTTTTGCTTGTGTCTCGTTGGAGAAAGTTGGACTGAAAAACCAAGTTCACCTACACCGGACAGTCAGATAGTTGAAAATGGGGTGTCAGGTGAGTAATAAACTGTGGCATTCATTTCTTGTAGCGTTATGAAATTCCGTTTTTATCCACACACCATAGATTGGCAGTTACAGTGTTACTGTTCACGCTGCATCTTTTGTGATTGTGCAGGAACTATATGTAGCCATGCTGAGAATAGTCCGACTGGCATTCTCCATAAAGCCCTGTCCTCCAACTCAAAAGCCAGCTAGTCAAACAGGAGGTAATCTATCTAACAGTTAGTGGAGCAGATGAGCAGGGGTCTAAGTAGTCCCATTTTGTAATAATCAATATGTTAAACTGTTTCCAATACATTTTGATCAATACAATTGGCTGTGCAACACTTACAATAACGACAAAATTAATTGTTTTTCTAAATTACATTTTAATTCTGTAAAAAAGCTGTCCTAGCACAAGTCTGTGCAGTAATATAGAGGACTACATAAAGATATCATGTAGACACTCGCATAGCCTGATGTGTAGACTCTCACTTTAAAGGCCACGTGGGCTTCTCATAACAGCGTACTCCTGTAGTGACTTGCTGCACAACATCACACAGCAGAGTTTTCTCCCTTTTAGATTGAAGGTTTAATTTAAAGCACAAACATGTCAAGTGAGTTTAACAAGCTTCTCTTGTAAAGACACAAATCTTATTAGATGGGGTCCCCTCACAATGATTATGTCTTTCCTCAATTCACGAAGTATGTGACTATGTTGAGACTATAAAACGGACTGTAAACTTTGAAACCTGAATCTGCTTGGGATGAGTATGAGCCTGTTGTGACACACTATGACATATGTAATTTTTTTAAAAGTATTTAAAGTTTACATTTTTAAATATTAAACTTGAGTGTATTCACTATACTTTTAGCCAAAAGTGAACAAAGACCCAATACTACAAAGTTGTTCGGGTGTGATCTTTTTTTTTTTTAGCACTGCTGAACATTGAGACATTGTCCAAGTTGCTCATACACATTTTGCTTTACAGATTTATTTCCTAATGTGTAAAGAATTCAATCTTCACAGTGATTTTCAAAGCTTGACAACTTGTATTCTGAATGGTGATAGGACATAGTAACTGCTGCAGTTATGAAGTGGCAAAGTTATGGAGTGTATTGTTCATTTACATGCAGGCACACAGAATGACTTGCGTAACATGAGCTCTTAAAAAAGGCAGGCTGACTGGTATGTAAATAGCTTATCTTGTATCCCCAGAGGTTTGCAAGCCAAATGAGAGAGGGCCAGGTTGGGTGTATGAGAGTGTTGCACACGGTAGGCTTTCACTCAGATAACTGTCATTCTTAGTTCAAAATGAGTGAGTTAGTTTTTTTTTAGTATGTGGCTTTGCAGGTTTCCTGGAGCTGACAGCGCGTGCTGTGGCTCAAAAATTAACTTCTCACTATGCGGAAGTTCGTGTTATTCACCTAGTTCTGGTTTATTGGTTTCATGTATTGACACATAAGGCACAATTTGCCAACTACAAATCCTTTTAGACATAGATTTATGGACACTGTAACCGTTACAGAGATTAAACTGTGACATGGTTTACTTTCAGTTTTTTCTCTCTAACTGCTAAGAGGAAACTATAAGGGCAGCATTTCCTATTACCAGATGTGTATTCAAGTAATAACCTGTTTTCTTTAAACAGCACTTTCTATACATTGATATTTTATCTCTTGGACCTCTTCTGACGTAAAGTACATTTATATCCTGTTGTGGTTTTTGTTTCTGAAGGACAATTTGTTTGCTGCGAGGGGTGATAGGAGAACAGTCTGCTCTGTGTACTGATACTTGGATATGACTGTTGTTAGCTCAAGAGAAAATGTAGGCCAGGGTTCCTTCTGAAATCCTTTCCTTGCTCTCTGTATGTCATGCGAGATTATAAATATGTGACGGTATTTGCACCTCGGGGTCAGACTCCTTAAACACACCTTTTTGTGTTGTGAGCTCTGGCTTTTCAGCTGAAATAAATTGACTGTGTGCGCTCACTCTTTGTTATTTTTTGCTCACTTCTTCGCATGAAAATACACGATTTCCATCATGGGCGCCTTGTACTGTAAATACCAGCACAGCACTTACCTAATGCCTGCAGTGGATTATACACTGTTCTGTGGTTGACATTAATTAATGATGTAGAAGTTTGAATTGAGATATAAGGACCTGAAAGTACTCGCACACACTGTTGTCGTGGGGATGATGCAGGCAACATGAAAAGCAATGTCGGTCCTCATTTCACGTGTTAAACCAAATAATACCCATCTACTAGCAAACCAGAATAAACTAGCATCAAGTATTTTAATACATAAAAGTTCAATCCAAATGTTTATGTGGCGGCAAAAACTAAGTTTAGAAAGTGCAAGTCACTTTTTCATGTTGGTGAACAAGCCCCCCCCCCTTAACCCTTACTGTTGCATTCTTCTTTTGTGGTTATCATTATAATGCAATGAAATGCATTGTCATATGCTTGTTACATACCTTTTAATATAACCACAAAAAGGCTTCACTGGGATTGAAAATCTCCAATTTAGAACAGTGTCCGGGCTACGACAGCAGCAGCACATAGACGGTAGAGGTTACATAAGACAGACGTCAAATTAATTGAATAAAATATACGCTTCTGAAGGTTTCAGGGCCAGAGTTTTTGTGCACTTCAACCAAGCTGCTTTAGATCAAAATTCCCATTTAAACGAACTGTTATTACAGGTAGCTTACCATGCCCTTTCACACAACCCCTGAGCCTCTGCAGTACATTCCAAATAAGGTTTCCTCTTAGTGGGAGTGGCTGCATTATCTCTTCTCTGTGGCAGAGGATTTGTAATCCCTCAGGAAGGAGAGGGAACATAGGGCAGACATGCGTCACTAGATAACTTTCAGGTTACTGAATTGCATAATCATTTATAATGGAAACAATTGGGGAGCCCGACACACTAAAATCCTTACATGCTACTGGGGCTTGACTGTCAAAATGGTGTATACAGTTGAACATAACATTTAAACTAACAAATCCATGTTTTCTGACATTAAACAGGATAGTGAAATCAAAATTTATGATGGATGAAACAAAGAGATTATTATACTTATATTATTATTATTAAAACCAATTTGCTTTGTGTTTTTGCTCTGCACAATAGGTCTGACAGTCATGGCATCTGGCCTCTTGGTCATATCCCCACATTAAGTGAAATGCCTTACATAAACATGGCTTTGTCTTTAGCTGAGGAATTTTGCAGTTATCTGAGCAAAAGAGAGCGAGAGAGAGAGAGAGGATGAGTGAGGGCCATCCTCCCGGGGACTTCATTCTGACTTTTCAAAAAGTAGAAAGCCATTTAGTTTTTGTGTGCATAACTGCACTCATTCATAACCAGGTGTATGATGTTGTATGTAGTAGTAGAACATAGAAATGTAGATGTAATGTGACTCTGGACCAGAGTCTCAAAGTTGCCTCTTAACACCATCTTGATATGACTTTGTTTCTCCACCAGATTTTTGTCGCATTGATGAGCCACTATGCAAGGATGACAACGCCATTCTCAGCTACGAGGCTATCCGTAGTATCCACAAGCAGATGGACGATGACGCAAACGGCAATGTAGACGTGGCAGAGACAGACGGCGTAAGTAACAGCATAAACGGTCATCATCAATGGGGCTGATGCTCTGTTAAAGGTTCTTTGGTTTGTACAGTTACGGAGCTGTTCTCAAGCAAGCCTGAAGAGGCATATATGTGTCATTAATGTAATCCTCTGACATCTGACTCGTCATAGGATTTGCTGTTTTTGTCAAATAATTAACCCAAATAGTAACTGTTTGGGTTAATCTCAGCCTCACACCTATTTATGTTGCCACATTTGTACAGAAGCATTGCAACAAAGGGTATACATGCACCTTTAACCAGACTATGTGGTGTATTTTTGACGTGTAAAAGAAAATTGTTATTTACAGTTCAGACAGCTGTATAATGTTCATCCCAAGTCCAGCCTGTTGCTTCTTAGACATCACTGGTGCCTTAAAGACACTGGCTGTAACTTACATCCTGAGCTCTAGTCTAAACTACATGTTGTGGCCTTGAGGAAGGAGCCTCTTCTGGAGCCTCATTTCTGTTTGATTCAGTATGTGGCATGTGGTTAAGGCCAGACCAAAGCAGTCAACGT
Source organism: Nannoperca australis (assembly GCA_036023655.1). NCBI lineage: Eukaryota > Metazoa > Chordata > Actinopteri > Centrarchiformes > Percichthyidae > Nannoperca > Nannoperca australis. The sequence goes on along the minus strand of JAVQJD010045932.1, from coordinate 3,900 downwards.
CATCACTGCAGCCGTCTCTGCTTTTAGAAGAGGCACTTGGCATGCAAATACCCCTAAGGCAAAGAATCAAGTGCAGTACAGTGAGCACTCACAGTTGTTGAGGCTTTGAGCCGAGAAACAGAAAGCTCAAAACGATTAAGAGCACTTCCAAGACAGTAGTCCGGTTTCCTGTTATCATACAGTGATTAAATAAAGGGGATAGTTGATTTCTTTATAGACGAGATCAAAGTCTGCGTCTGGCTTTAAAGAATAAGGTTCGGGCCATGGCCACATTGTACAGGTCCTGCTAATTTTCTAATGAATATATTTTCAGGAGCGTGATATTTCACCTGCAGCACAGACCATCTCTCTACCCTGTAGTGAAAACCTCCCACACACATCTATCAAGAAAGAAAGGAATCATGACTTGTTACCGTCTTCCTCCCATGTTGCATGAGTTGGCTTTTGTGGGAGTGCAAGTTGTATTTAAAAACCTGGTGACTGAGTTAGCCTACAATATAGTGGGCAACCAGTGGTGTGTGTGGGGGCGGGGGTGAGGGGTGAGGGGTGAGGGTGAGGTTGGAATTCAGAGGGCTGTAAATCCGGGTACTCTTTACTCTGTGCCTGGTGTCTTATGTACAACATGCAGGGTCCTCCCAAAGACTTTTATGTTGTTTCTTTTACCCTTAACAACTAGGGAAATAATTATATGTATTTGGCTGGTCAAATCAAACCCTTTGAAATTGACAGTCACAAGCTAAGATTGAAAAGCTTCAATAACTATTTGCCTCTCAGAATATTTGTCATTACAAAGGCAGTACACCTTTCTGTAATGATGATGGTATGGGAATGATTGTGCTTGTGTTTGACAGTATCGGAACAAAATGTGCAGTCCAGATTGTAGAAACGTTGTATACAATCTTCTAACCCAAAAGTAACATTGTTTAGTATCACAAAACCTTTCTCCCCTCTGTTGGTCTGTATTAACATCACAGTCTGGCTTTTAGTTAAAGGCAGAATAACTATTAACAGGAGTGAGGAGGAAGTTCTTTGCTGCTCCAGACCATTAAATAGTTGAACTTCTTTTCAGGTCATGTATGTATAGATATTTATAGTGTTTTATGTTCCTTTGACAGTAAGTGAAGCACATACACAAATAAGCCACAAAAACTGCTGTTTCTTCTTTTTATGGGGGTCATAAAGATGACAGTAGGACTGAAACAGGTCACATATCCAAACCCCTTAGCAGCAAATAAAAATAAAAGTGGTCTTTGACCTCCATCTATTCATACATTTTATTCAATCAACTCCCACCCAGATGTACTGTTTCTGCTGTTTAGTATGTGGACATTTGCTTTGATCTGATAATATTTAATTCCTGAATTGGGTGAAAGGAAAACCAAAACATTATAGTGGCACATTCAAATTCTGCATTGCATCATTGGTCAAACTAAGCTAACTAAAGTTTTCCATGCTGAGATCAAGTTAGTAACAGAGCTAGAGAAGACCATTTGTAAGATTTGAGGCCTTTAAGTGTCATAACTACTTTAAGCTAGCACAAAAGACACTCTTTGTAACCGTGACAAACGTCCTTGTCGTCCTGCAGTTCCTGAGAGAAGATCTAAATTACCATGACCCCAAGGCCAAGCATAACAGCTTCCATGGGGATGACCAGTTCATCAGTGTGGAGGACTTGTGGAACGCATGGAAGGGCTCTGAAGGTACTACTTTTTCTCTCTGAAGGCCAGCACTGACTGCACAAACAGACCTTTCTTTCAGATCTGTTTTGGTGTCTGGTGACTGAATCTTCTTTTAGACACTACGTTCAGGCATTTATATGCCCTGACAATACTGACTGTTTGATATTGGGCTGAAAATTGTTATTATTTAGAATGAAACTCACCTTGTGACTCTGTTTGTCTGGACATCAGGTAAATTAGAGTTTGTGTACTTGAGTGTGTGTCACACATTACCCCTGCTTGACCTTCTCTCTCGCCCAACAAAGGAGCAAAGCAGTTGATCGGATGGCTTGTCGAGCAAAGTGCAGTCTACTTATCAGCTCCAGATAGGGGCAGAGCAGACATCATTGAATCTGTCAGCACAAAATCCACAGCCACACTCTCACCTCCTTCTGCCTATCTGTTTGGCCGGGCTATCGTGTACTTTTTTGAGAGCACTTTTCAAATACTATGCTATCTGGCACTCGGGTCTTTTCACACCATTTCCTCTGGCTGCCCTGCTCCCCTTTTTTTGCTCATAGTACTGAGTTATCCTGCATTGCAGATTCTTGACAAGGCTCTGGAGCGTTTGAGCCAAGAAACTGTGTTTTTGTAAAGAGAGCAGCACAACAGAGACAGCCCACACTGTTGACTGTCTGCCAGGAGCCGGGGAGCTGATTTTCCCCAGTTATGACTGTGGGCAGGCCAATGTATGTTATGCTATAGGATACCTCATAGATCATTATGATGGTCATATAATATGTCTGGTGTCAAGCTGTAAGTACAGTGCAGTTAAAAAGTGTTATGATAGTAACACCTTGTTGTTTTGGCTCTGTGCACTGGGTTTAAAATCAAACTATGAGGTTAGTGCTGACTCTCGGCTTTAAGGTGTCTACATCCATTTCAGAGGAACAGTGTAGATAGAAAGAGGAGATTCAAGTTAACACAGCCTTTGACGACCTGTAAACGTCAGAAGACCCCTGGTATCATCCATGGTGATGGTTTGCTTGGCCGGTACAGCAGCCATTGTCAAATCTTGCTGGTTTCGGGTGTTTGACTGACCGGTTGGCCCCAAGAAAGACCTTTTAATTGCCTTTTCCGATTGTTTAGGATTGCTATTCTGCTGCATTGTTCTAAAATGTAAAGGGGGGGAAAAAAGTAAGCTACAGGTCAACAGCTACATTGTTCTCTCAATACAGATTGAAAAACCCTCAAACACCAGCAAAACGCTAAAGAACATGTTTTTAATACTAACACCGCGCCAAATGTGATGGACAATGCAGCCACGTGGCCTGCGTAACTATCTAAGAACCGTTGAGCACTGTAACTACATGTATTTTTTTCCTTTTTCCCCTCAGTGTATAACTGGACAGTGAATGAGGTGGAGGAATGGCTAATAACCTATGTGGAACTGCCACAATATGTGGAAGTATTTCGCAAGATGGGTTTTAATGGAAGTGCCATGCCAAGGTAAGGGACGTCTCGACTTTTTTGAACTTCTCCAAATTGCAAACCTTACTACTGTAGATCTATGAAAAATGTGCCACTTTAGCAAACAAATAAGTTGCGGTTTATAGGAGGCTGATAAGACCTTTTTTCTCAGAAATAAAAATGTAGTACTTCAATGAAAGTGATCTGACGCAAGCTACAGATTACTCATGACTGCAACGATGTGTGGGAACGATGCCAAACATTTCTTATTCTCATCAGTCAGTGTCAGTTTTATTACATTCATTTTAATTTTCTACTTTTATATTTGGCTCCAATAAAAGTGATCCAGTCTGTACATTAGTCAAAATCAGCGCATCTAGTAATGACCATCACATTTTCAATTTTCAAATCTGATTGGTTAAATTTAGAAGTTTTGTGAAGGGTTCACGTTACACATGGCTCAAAATGGATTACACCCTTTGCTCCTTCTTCCTTGTTCTTGCAAAATTACTGTGTGCCTGTTCTCTCTCAGGTTTGCCGTGAAGAACACCACTCTGACGCTCTCTATTCTGAAGATTCTGGATCGCAGCCATGTGCAAAAGTTGCAGCTCAAATCTTTGGACACTGTACTGTTTGGAGCACCCCTCAGTAAGTGATATTCTTCTCTTTTTAGTTCCTGTACTCTCATTCATGCAACATCAGTGATTTGTTCCAAATACTTCTAAACCCAGACTTAAAAAAAAAAAAAAAAAAAAAAAAAAAAACATTTATT